>JBAMYA010041913.1:0-15072 GCA_037176975.1 Arrhamphus sclerolepis | reverse complement strand
ATCTTATATACATACACATACATACATACATATGTATACACACTGTCAGACACTTCAAACTTTTGCAGAATTGAAATTCTTGCAACAGATGTGTTTGAGATGCTGCTGGAGGACCTGAAGAAAGCAGATGTTGTGTCTGTAGCAGTGGACGAGTCCACAGACAAAACTGATACCACACAACCGTGCATATATGTCCGTTTTTTTGACGGCAAATGCTTCAGGGAGGAACTGCTCAGCTTACTGCCATTAGAAGGACACACAACTGGCGAGATCATCTTTAAACGGGTTTCAGCTTTTTTCACAGACAACGGCCTGGATATGAAGTGTGTGGTTCTGCTGGTGACAGATGGGGTCCCATCAATGGCAGATAAAATGAGTGGTTTAGCATCACATTGGTCTGCTGTTGCACCTCAGATGATATCATTACATTGCATTGTGCACCAGGCAGTGTTGTGTGTAGAATTAAGCGGGGAGCTTAAAATTACCATGAACAACGTGATGGCAGCAATTAATTTTATTTGCTCCACTTCAAGCCTCCAACACCGCATATTCTGAAACCTACTGTCAGAGATGTCTGCTGAACACCACAACCTGCTGTTGCACAATAACATCAGGCACTGAAGCGTTTCTGCGATCTCAGAGAGGAGATCAGAACTTTCATCTGCACCAACAGCAAGCAAAAAAAGGTAGAAACACATTTGAATCACATCCTGGACGACAACTTCATGACCCTTGTTTGCTTTCTGACTGGCAATTCAAACACCTGAATGATCTTAAAGTGGGATTACAAGGCAGACATAAAACTGGTCGGGGAATTCCAGTTCAAACTGGACATTTTCGCGGCTGACTTGAACACAGGCAGCATGCTTCATTTTCCAAAGCTCCGAGGCTGCATCTCATCCCCGACACAAATCACAGGTGTGATGACGGAGTTCATTGCAAGGCTGAAAGAAAACTTTGCTGGGAGAGTGGATGGATTTTTCCTGTCCACACAGGTGATTGCTTTTGTTTGAGATCCGTGTACTGTTGAAATAAATGCAGACTTGCCTACCAGAGCAAAGAAGGACGAGGGTAAATTCATACTCAAACTGGCTGACATGCAGTCGTCCATAATCATGCCACAGGAGCTGCGTACCAACAGGCCTGTGAAGCTTTGGGCTGATGTAAATGTTCATCAGTTCCCTAACGTTAAGAGATTAACAGTGGTCATCTTCAGTATGTTTGGATCAACACATGTGAATCAAGCTTTTCACACATGAACTCCATAAAAAGCAGCTGTTGTTGCTCATTGACTGACAGTACTCTTCACCACTGTCTGCAGATTGCACTGACATCATATGAGCCAAAAGTCGCTGCTCTCATTCAGAGCAAAAAATCTCAGTTTTCCCATTCAGAGTCAGCAGGATTACTATCCTACATATCTACATAATCAGGTATGTGTAACAATGTCATATCACACAGTGATTTAAAAATGAGGCTACGTTCCCTCACTGTGCAGTAGATATTGGATTTCTGTGTGTTATAAATTGTTGTGGGTTAATGCACTGATAGTTTAATTTTGTGCACTATTTTCTTTTTATGCGCTTTAAGATGTACCTATAGGTCAGATATGACCAAATTATTTACTTTGGTTCTGAAGAATAACTAATGCTGTTAATTTTGTGCACCATTTTCTTTATATGCACTTTGTGATGTGAATAGTTTGGTATTACCCTTCTATGACAAAGGTTATGGGGGGAATATATTGGCTCTTCCCAGCATTTTCAGTATTTTATTATGTACATTCTTAATTTGTCTTTGTCAGAACTGACGAAATTCAAAAGAAAAAAAAAACTTTGTTGGATTTATTCCAGTTTTAACTGCTTGATAAAGGTCGAAGACAATTTCTGGCCCCGTTAATTTTTTGGTCTGAAAATCTGGCCCACCTGAATGTCGCCCTGCTTTAAAGCATTCTCACTGATAAAGAGAAACAGAAAAACAATAGTGAGAATACTTTATTCTCACTATTGTTTTTCTGTTTCTCTAGTATTCTCACTGATCAAAAAGTTGCATTTCCTGGGGACACAGGTGGCACCTATAACAGTTGGTGGAGTAAAACTAAATGGACTACAAAAGACCGCTAGTTATGACGTCATGCACGCGACTCTCAGTCACGCTGAAAACGGACCAATGTGTCCTCCAGTTAGATAAACATTCACCAAATAAACAAACGTGAATGGAGCAGTAACGTTTAAATTGTGAAAGCAGCATCATATATACGACATAGATATGTAAAAACACATTAAAAACAAAAACATTGAAAATAAAATAAAATAAAATAAACGAAGGAGTAAAGCTGCACTCTGGCTCCAGTAGAACCTGCTGCGATTCTTACCGCCTTTCTTGGGTTTGCGGTTCACTACATAGTCTCTCAGAGCCAGACTCCTGTTGGGCTTCAGAACCGGTTTTCCGTTCTCTCTGCTGATCAGAGAGTTGACCTTGTCCAGGAACGCAGAACCGGTACGGACCGACATTTCCCCCCAGTACTGATCCTGAACCCCTTTTATCAACACGTATAAATCAAAACCCTGAGCCCTGGATCGATCCGGATCAGTGAGACTGGCAGAGTCTCGAGTAGTCCCAGAAAAATAATCCACATCAACTCAGTTCATGAGAGCGCTTTATCTTCTTCTCGTTTGCTCTATTAAACAACAAGACTGGTGCAATTACCGCCACCTGCTGGTGTGGCGAGCTGAGTGATCAGGATAAAATTAAAACAGATCTTTAAAATGTAATTAAAATTGTTTCCTTCGAATTATTTTTGGTATTTAGTAAATATAAATAATTTTACTAACCCTATCCGACCTAAAACAGGAAAACTGTTCTCCAGCTCTAGACACATTTAAAGTAAAACTGAAAACTATTGTTTTCACGTGTCTTTCTTTAGTCAAATTTTATTGCAGTTTTTACTCGTCTTTTTTTAATCATTTTCCTTCCAATTACACATTTATATTGTTGTTTTTACTTTTACTTTAATTTATTTCATTTTAATGCCTTTGTAAAGCACTTTGAGTTGCCTTTGTGCATGAAATGTGCTATACAAATAAACTCACCTTGCCTTCCTTTGGTGTAAAACATTCATAAAAGATGGTAATGGTGTGTCTGCTTCCAGCAGTTTGGGTGTATGAGGGGAGTGTGTGACTGCAGGGTTCTCATGGTGAAGGTGTGACACTTCACAGCTTCAGCAGAAACCTGAAAGCAGTCAGTTGATTCAATTCTATTTTTGGACTATAAAAAAATACTTGTGAAATTTTTCATAAAAACCGTCAAGAAAACAGAAAAATAGCATTTCATACCGTTCCCCACTCTCAAACGCTGTTCTTTAATGCGAAATTGAATAAAATGCTGACTCTATACATCATGTATTACAGAAAATCATAGGTTCTGGTCCATATTGATGTGACATCATCACCAGTTGCTGCTGCATGATGGGAATCTCCCATCCCACCACATCCCAAAGCTGCTGTACTGGACTGAGATGTGGTCACTATGGAGGTCCCTGGAATTCATAGAACCCATTACCATGTTCAGGAAACCAGTTTGAGATGATCATGGTGGATTATCCCGCTGGAAGCAACAATCAGAAGATGGTCCACTGTGACAGAGGTGGAACCAAGTTACTGCTTTTGAAGTCTCAAGTAAGTCTCAAGTCTTTTTCCTCAAGTCTCAAGTCAAGTCATGAGTTAAGTCACGAATCAAGACAGTCAAGTGTTGAATCAAGTTATGAGTTGAGACAGTCAAGTCTTGGGTCAAGTCACGAGTCAAAACAAATCACAAGTTGAGACAGACAAGTCTCAAGTCAAGTCACACATTAGGACCTTCAAGTCTCAAGTCAAGTCACAAGTCAAAAGAGTCAAGTCATGAGTCAAGTCATGAGTTGAGACAGTTAAGTCAAGACTCGAGATGGTCAAGTCCTGGTTCAAGTCACAAGTCAAAACAAGCCATGAGATGAGACAGTAAAGTCTTGGGTCAAGTCACAAGTTGAAACAAGTCACAAGTTGAGATAGACAAGTCTTGAGTCAAGTCACACATCAGGACCTTCAAGTCTCAAGTCAAGTCACAAGTCAAGAGAGTCAAGTCTTGAGTTGAGGCAATCAAGTCAAGACTCGAGACAGTCAAGTCCTGGCTCAAGTCACAAGTCAAAATAAGCCATGAGATGAGACAGTCAAGTCTTGAGTCAAGTCACAAATCGAGTCAGTCAAGTCTCAAATCAAGTCTTGAGTAAGTCTCGATAAGTACCCCATGATAAATGATTAACATGTAAAAATGTCATTTTTGTAAGTATTGCAGCTGTGATCATCCAGGCAGCTGCGTTGACCCAGAGCTTATTACATAAACATGTGAAGTGAAACAGAGCAGACGAGCAGCGAGAGAGTGAAACACATGCGCAGTGAGAGGCACAGACGAAGGGATAAGAAACAAGACCAGGAGAGAGAGAGAGAGAGTCGGAAAATGGGATTAAGGAAAGAAGAGAGGCAGCAGCGCACACACACAAACGCACACTCAAACGCACACACACAAACACAGCGCCAGCAGGTAGGGGGGGGAGGCAGCAGTGAGTCGACCAGCAGCCATGACAGACACGGGTGAGTAGCTTCACATATCTATCTATCTATCTATCTATCTATCTATCTATCTATCTATCTATCTATCTATCTATCTATCTATCTATCTATCTATCATGTTCCTCATCTGTTGTATAAATAACATTATCTGTCTATATACAGTATATTCATATACGGACATTCACAGATCTAACAGTGATCTGTCTCTATCCATATATCTATATTGATATATGTATTTATGGACAGACATTTATGGGGAGACATTTATGGGAAGACATTTATGGGGAGACATTTATGGGGAATCGGTTTCCAGAATTTTATCCTCTAACAAGTGATTGTCCTACAGTAAAAGCTGTAAAGCGTAACCAATCCTCATCTGAAGCTGCTGCCTGTGTCTGTCCCTGACTTTATATCTGACTCTGACTTTGTCTGTGACTCTGATTCTGTCTCTGTCTCTCTCTGTCTCTGACTGAGTCTGACTTTGTCTCTGACTGCCTCTGCCTCTGATTGACTGTCTCTGTCTATGTCTGTCTCTGTCTCTGACTCACTCTGTCCCAGGCTGTCTCTGACTTTGTCTCTGTCTCTGACGAAGAGCCTTCAAAATCAGTCTTCAGAAACCTGTGGGTGATGGTCCCAGAGGGTTTGTCCAGTTCTTCTGATCCAGTGTATGGATCAGAGGTGATAATGTTATGGCTGATGGGTGTTAAACCTGAAAATGCTCACACAGAATCACAAACACAAATAACGACTGGCAGAGAGAAGGAACTTATAGGTTCAGAGTTTAGAAATAACTTTGTCCACGTGATGGACAGTCATAATGACGACAGCAACAGTCTGTGGACGGACGCTGAAATAAAGGAACACGTCGCAGTCTCCTCCGTCTCTGGAGCTTTCTTGTAACTAGAATATTTACTTCACATTATCACCTGTGAGAGCCGGCAAGGCCACTCACCACTCTTCATGTGGGTTTGTTTACATCAGTTCGATGCATATAGGTTACCATAGCAACCATGTGGACTAAGGAACATCAGCGAGGACACGTAGATCAGATCTGATGACTCCCAGCGTATAATATATACAGTCAGACAAGATCAGATTCAGATCGGATCTGCTGATTCTGATTTACCTGAAAGTCAGATTGAGGCTGCAGTCTCAATGTAGACCTACAATCTGGTTTGTGTGGAGGACCTGAGGGCAGAACCAGGACTCTGAAGGGGTTCAGTCTCGCATCTGGCCTGGGAACATCTAAGCCTCATTCATAAAACTATGTAGGATCTTTACTAACAGTTCACTTATACCCAAAAACCAAAAATGATGTGCGCAAAACAAAAAAGTCCTGATCTATAAAACCTTACTTACACATACTTGAAAGGAGTTTTCATTTATAAACCACAGTCCACCTATATATGTATATAAATATATATATGTATATACACACACATATATATGTATATGTGTGTGTGTGTGTATACATATATATTTATATCTCAACGCACCCACATTCTACCATAAATGGTCAATGTAAAGAACCTCGCAAATATTTCTGCAAATAAATCAGCTGCTGCCAGACATTACACCAGTACCTGTCTGTCTGTTCTCTGTGTGGAGCCAGTTAACGATGACTAAATTAGTCAGAACCATGTTTGAGTCACTAATAACTTAAATATTGATCATATGCACATTTTTCTGTCCTGTTTTCAGCGTGACTACAGTCAACTGCAGCGATTGCATTTGTGAAACTGATATTGCTGTAAATTCTCTTTTAATGTTGTTGTTCTCCCCCACTGTAAGGAAACTGGTGTCAACTGGTCCTGTTACAAATGCTTCCAATTTAACATGATTTATTGTTAATCATATCAAACACATATTTGTTGGTTAATTTCCACTGCAAAGAGATGTTTTTGTCAGAAACCCAAGAGTGATCAATGCATCGGGAAGTGGAAGTTCTGGAGGGTTGGACTGTTTAACACTGGGCCCAGTTTCAGCTCATAGATCCAAGAGCACTGATCTATTAACCAGTCATCATCAGGAGCCAGGAAATCTTGGTGGTCCATTACACAGACTTACATACAGCATCCCTTAAGTGTTGATTTAATCAATGATTAGACTGATTGATTTGCACATTTTCCCAATTAAAACATTAAACAGTGCTGTCCACCGCTAAAGAATATAAATTGATTATGGAAGTTTGGGTGGGTTACTGCAGGAACACATCTATGATACTCTCGGGTTAGCTGATATGAACTCAAGTAAAATTGATGACATTCAATGTGGCTTCAATTCACCTCTTCACCACATGCATCGCCATTTTACCCAAAATGTCCAAAACGTTTGTGCATAAGGTACAAATCTGTCATTCTCCCATCATGTTTTTATTTTTTTGCATAGATCCCAAAGGTTGCATCAAAGTGATTAATGTCACTGTCAGGCCCTATTTTGTGCATACGCAACGTTTATAAATGAGTCCCCAGCCCTTCGGTGGTAACCATGGTGATGATGTGGCCCATGACGAAACAGAGAATGACACCCCTGATGTAGCCTGACACACACCTCTCTCCCAATGTAACTACGCGTCACTGTAACGCTGACCACAAAAAATGTGCCTGGCCGATTTATTCTTCTTTGTCTTCAAATTTCTGTTTCTTCTTTGTCGTTTTCAAGTCATTTGTTCCAATGTCTGTATGAAAGGCTGACACGAACACACATAAAATATACTTTATTAGGTCTGTTGCTATATCTGAGCTACATACAGGAAATAAACAAGAGGAAACTCAGCAGTACGAGCTACAGCACTGCAGAAAATTAACCCACACTGCCACCTAGCAGTTGGTGGTGGAATTACAGATTGATGCAAACTAACACAGAAGTATAACGCCACAGATGACATAGGGAGTGTGCATAACCTATGTCTGTAGCTGCTTCATAGAAGCATAAATCAGGCTAAAGAAGGATGACTGGGGAGGGAAGTCGAGGGTCTGATTTAGGTTTCTGTGTTGAATCGACTTTGTACTTATGTTATCAGCTACGCCAGACCCCAATGTGTGATTAATCCACTTTATATCATCATTATTTTTTGGCTTTATATTTTCCATTACTACTTCTATGTACTCAAGTTGGGTGATAGTTTGTTGCAATTACTGTAAAAATGTCCCACGAACCAGTTTCAGTGACTAAGGGTTTGCACTCCAAAGCCCAAGGACACAGTACATAACCTGTATTTATCCTCCACCAGTAGGGAAACTCATATACGTCATTTAGAATGAACCCAGTTGGGCCCCATGGATGAGGGCCCAGGGACCAGGAGCTCACTGAATGAGGCCTTCCACAGGCCTGTCTCCATGTGATGTAAATTAAAGGAAGCTCAGCACTGGTAGCTACAGCGCCGCAGAAAAGAAGTGGTCAGAGGTGGAATTACAAATTATAGAGTGAAGGAAACAACAGTTTACAAGTATAAACATCGAAAGGGCACACAGAATTATTTAGGCCTAATTTTAAGATTTGTGTAATTCATTTGCATCTAAAATTCCAACATGTTTTAAATACATATTGGCAGATTTGTGTATTTATTGTTAATACATTGGTAACACTTTACAATGAGGTACAGAAAATGTTGCTTAATTACTGCTTAATTATCGGGAAACAAACAAGGAACTCAACCCCAACTTTATTTTTGATTAGTTACCATTTTTGTTTTGATGACATGACCATTAACTAAACATTACTTCCATTCAAACCCATCCAATTTAATGATTAATAAATGGTTAAGCAGAGGTTATTTCACAACTTGTTTTCTGATGAGCAATAACTAAGTGATAATGGAGCAACATTTTCTGTACCTTCAAATCTTACCATCCATCCATCCATCCATTATCTATACCCGCTATTTCCTGTTCAGGGTCACGGGGGTCTGTTGGAGCCTATCCCAGCTCACTTCAGGTGAAAGGCAGGGGTCCACCCTGGACAGGTCGCCAGTCCATCGCAGAAAACATAACCAAATAATCAAATTTTCAACAGCCTCTGGAAGTGTCATTAAGGTGTTAGCATTCCACATTGTGTCCCAGCTGATGACCACTCTGAGGTATCTGAAGCTCTACAAACCTCCTCTCTGCTGATGTGGACAGGGTGGTGAAACTTCCCACAGTCTAGAATCATCTCCTATAATTTGATGGATTGAAGGTGGTTGTCTCAGTGCTGGCTCACCAACTTCTTCACCTCTGCTCTGCTGACTCCAGCGAGATGCCACCAAATCATCTGCAAAAAGCAGAGATGAAATCCTGATGTCCCCAAACTGGACCTCCTCTTCTCCTTGGTTGCACCTGGAAATGATCTCCTTGGAAGTTATGGACAGAATCAGCAACAAAGAGCAGTCCTGATATAATCCAACTCTCACTGGAAGATTAGAGTGGGTAATAATGGACCCAGTACCCCTGTTCCTGGGTTCCTTCATAGAACCTCAAGGGACACAACCAGTCCACATGTAGACTGGTTGGGAAAACTCCCATGCTCCACCTGGACCCTAGTGAGGGTGTAAAGCTAGGTGAACTGAACAAAACCGGCTGAACTGAATCAAATGGACAGTCGTATTGAAATCTTGTCTTTGCACACTCTTGTGGGCCAGATGAAACAAAGTGGGGGCCGAATTTTGTATGCAGGGATTGAGTTTAACACGTGGTGTAGATGGAGAAGAGGAGTATCAGCATGCAGCCTTGTGGTGCTCCTGTGTTCAGTATGATAGAGAAGGGGACAGAAGAAAAACAAATGGGATCTGTCGCATACGGGCGACTGTCCGGGTGTAATGAACAGCATAGTTCCTGTGTGCACCCTACATGCATACCTGCTACGCTAAAGCATAAATCAAGCTTTAGGATCAATGCTAGGAAATCTATGGACTGTTCGAGTCTTTCATTTACAATAAAAAAGACATTAATCACATTGCAGCTTGAGAAAGATTACAGAGATGAATCAGCAGTTCTCTGAAACCGCTTACGGCTGTTTAACGTGAATAGGATTACGCTGTCAGGCTAACGTAAGCACACACACTTGGACATTTACTGATGTGAACACATGCAGCTGTCGAAGCTGATGGGTTGAAAGAGCACAGTAAGAATGATGAGGAAATACACAAATACTTGGTGACAAATGCACAGCAGGACGTGGGGTTAGATCCTGACATCGCTCTCTGTGATTCAGAGGAACACCCACCTCCACTCAGGCTATTTTAGTCTACCTCTCAAGGGATTAGCAGCACTAATTACCATCTGCAGGGCTCTGTTCACTGGATCTGACTGTAGTATGTTTAAGTGTAGCTGCCAAGGCTTGCAGCTGAGTTTTATTTCATCATAGAAGCAACAGGAATGGTGTCCTGGGTTGCCTGGTTCCAGTAATGTTAACATAAACTGGACTGAATCAAGTCAGTCCAGTCACCAAACAAGAACTTCAATCAGCGGTGTTGCTCTCACTTCCTGTTTTCACCCATGAAAGCATCTGTTTTAAGTCCCAGAGGCTGCAGTTACGATGCAGTCGAATGTTGTGGATTTAAAACAGAACCTAAAGTAGGTGAAGATTACAGCTATGTTGACACGACAGCCATGTTCTTCAGCTCCAGTTAGTTCCAGACAGGATTTCTGAACATACTGGGCGCTCATAATCCTCATTATTTATCATTAAGATCTTTTCACCACTCGCTCTGCAAACAACTATCGTCTTCAGAAAAATGTCTTTCAGAGGTCTGGACTCAAGTCACTTGGACTCCAACTGTTAATTTGATGACTAGAGACTTGACTTGACAAAATGTAAAAAGACTTGTAACTCGACTTAGACTTTTACACAAATGACTTGTGACTCTACTTGGACTTGAGCCTGTTGACTTGAAAACACTTTTAGCCACTTTTAGCCAACATTGTCTCATCTCTGCGTCCTTCACCTCAGCTATTGTGTCTCTGAACTGATTATTGTTGGACCCCATCATAGAAGTGGGCACGCTTACAACCCACTAGTTTGTGAAGTGGACTCTGCTGATCTGGTCTCTGAGTCTGAGAGCTGTCAAAGTCCTGGCTGCCCGTCAGACAGCTGTCACAGGAGAGGGGATGTAACGCATCGATTATTAGAGGGCAAGAGATAATGAGGTTAACTACGTCCATGTCTGAGCTGCTCAGTGTTCATTAGAACAGCAGTTTTACAAACTCTGCATCTCATCCTCTTGTCGTCCCAGCTCACTGTCAGAAAAGATCTCCATCATTCTCCCGCCGTGGTCACGGACCGTCCTGATCTCTGGACATGGACGCACGAGACGTGCACGAGACGTGTACGAGTGAAAGCAGGCTGTAAACTCTGCTTGGAAATAATCTGATGAAGAATTCTCATATTGTTCCAAAATCCTGTTAACACACACATATGTATATATACATATAAATATATATATATATATATATGTATATATAATATATACACGCAAGGAAAGGAAATGACACACTCAGTTAATTGACACTTATTTTTAATCAAAAATAATTATTTAAAAAAAAATGACTTTTAAAATAAAACTACAAGTTTATGTCCTAAAATCCCAAACTTTGAAGTATCATAACTTTGTTGAAAAAAGTATTTTTTCTCTTTTTTTTTTTTATAAAATTTCATAAAATCACAAATTTTTGACATTAATTTATGACTTTATCATAAAATGATGAAGATAGAAAAGTTAGTTTTTTTTAAAAAACATTCTCAACTTTATATCGAAAAATCACTTTATTGCAACTTATTGACAAAGTTGTGACTTAATGTAAAATGTCAAATCACTGTTGTTAAATAGTAAATGAAATTTACAAAATTATGACTTTTGAAAAAAACAACTTTTTGTAGTATAATCATGACTTCTTTTAGAATTGTAGGTTTCTGTCGTAAACATTTAGGATTTTACTTTATAAAAGATTGCAACTCGCAAAATAATAACTTTTTTCAACTTTTTATGTAAATAAATAACTTAATGTAAAAAAGTGAGCTTTGTATTATTCCTACTTTACACAACAAATTTGTTATAAAAAAGCAAATTTTTGTGATCAAATCTTCAGTTTCGTAAAATCACAACTTTTTGACGTCAAACACGAAGTTTTTCGTAAAATTGTAATTTGTAGAATTGCACATTTTTGATACAAATTCAGACATTTTATTTGCTATAAAATTGTGACACTCACAAAAGTTTAAGTTTTTAATTTATTGAAACATTTATTGTAAAAAAAAAACAAACCTGTATTTTGAATTGTCCATTTCTGTTGCAAAGATTCCAATAGAGATTTTTCTGTAAAATCTCAAGTCTCGCAAAAATGAAAACTTTTTTTCACTTAAAACGAAGACTTGCTTGACTTAAGTGTAAAAATAAAACAATACGACAAAAGAAATTGCTTCTTTATGTCTTAACCACAAGTTTTTGTTGAAAAATCATGGCAGAGCTTCATGCTTCTGCTGCAAAGATCACCTTTTTCTTTCAATTAGAATTGCATATTTTCTGTAAAAATGACCAAAAACATTTGTAAGATTGCAGCTCTCGCAAATCATCATATTTTTATACAAATTCCTTTGATGAAAAATGACAACTTAATGTAAAACTAATTAGGAATTTTGTATAAATGCTACTTCATAAATTTTGAATTTTGCCCGTAGTAATTCCAGCTTTTCATCTGAAAATAGCGACTTTTGCAGAGTAAAACTTTTTTTGTAAAAAATAAGTAATTGTTGTAAAATTCTGTCTCACTACATCAAAACTTTTTGAGGTGCTACTCCAACTATTGATCATGAAACAGCTGATTGACAGTTGCTCTGCAGAAAAGACAGAAATATGATAATAATCATTATTAGAATAAATAAGTGGAAGAAGAACAAAACAAAGACCTGCGGGAATAAAAGGAAGAACAGAAGTAAATTATATGCAAGCACAAAGTTCGATTAGACAAATTCACAGTTTAAATTCAAAAGCAGTCGGAGTTTTGGCTCATTTAATGTAACAGAGTAGCTATAAATTAGTTGTGGATATAGGATCATATATTTGTGTTATTTTGATCGGGACATTACCAGGTCAGGACATTGATGGGTTTTGCTCCAACCTGGAAGGACACAGACATTTCACTTCCATCAACTATGTGTATCAAAGTTAAGGCCCACGGGCCAAATCCGGTCGATGATATAATTATAACTGGAACATTTCTGAGGAAACTTCAATGCACCTGCTGTTTGATTCAGTTCTGACATCAAAAAGTGGAATAACTGAGGTGGAGAGAAGCTGGTTTAAGGTGGAATAACTGAGGTGGAGAGAAGCTGGTTTAAGATGGAATAACTGAGGTGGAGAGCAGCAAAAAAGAAAAAGCATGATTTAGTGAACGCGAAACGAAATTTTTGTCTGAACTCAGGATTTTTGTGCAAACATTTTTTTTTTTAAATGTGATTTTGGGACAAAAAAAATGAAATTATGCAAAATTTAAAATTTTATGTCAAAATGTTGCAAAAATGTTGATATTTTAGTTAACAAGTCACAATTCATATATACATACATACACATATATAGATATTTATGTATGTATGTGTGTATATATATACATACATACATATACACACACACATATATACATATATATATATATATGTATATATATATATATATATACATACATACATATATATCTATATACAGTAAAATTTGATTTCTTCATAGACAAGAAAAAAAAAGTGATTTCAGTACAAAAGGCTCAAAGTTATGATAAATGTTTCCAATTATGTGAAATTTGAGATTTCATGATAAACTAAAAATTACTATTATTTTTATTTCATAACTGAGTCTAGGAAGAAGTGAGAAATCTGATGCCACAGCTGCATGAGAAAGTACAGAATAACAGGCCCTTTAATGGTTACCATGGTGACAGTGTGGCCCAGGATGAAATAGAGTTTGGCACCCATACCTGATACAAATGGTCAAAGTTTTTCACATGAAAAAAAAAAGAGAATAATTTTGAATTGTATTTCCTCCACTTTCCTGCCACTCTGTCTGTGTTCCTCGTGACATCATGCTTCATGTAAGACTGCTCCTGGTTCTGGTCTTGGGATTTGTCCATGTAAGAAGTGCTTTTATGTGTGTGGTGTTGCAGACTCGCTGAGTGAGGCTTTAAAAGCCATCAGTGTGAGCACGGACCTGATCGAGGAGGAGCTAAAGCCTCATCTGGATGCGGTGTTGACTGCTCTGCTGGAAAAGAGTAAGTCATGTGACAAACATGAACACGAGAAGACTTTACACATCAGGACATTTAAAAATAAAAAAAAGTCCTTAAATGATGTAAATACAACCTCAGAGAAAATGAACAATAGGTCATTAAAGCACTGGATGATGTCAGTGTATTTCAGCTGCTTTTGATGTATGGTGAGATATGTTATTACGTTTAAGTGACTCCTTTATTTTAGTTGATTTGGATGTGATTAATGAGGGGTGGAAGCAGAAGGCTTCAGCGGCTACAGTGATGAAATAGCGAGCAATAAACGAGCTTGCAAAACAAAGACAAGAAAGCTAGATTTACTCTCACCTGTCTTGGTTCCTTCATGAGGCCTCAGGGACAGATTTAAGCAGCTGATATGACCGAGTGAGCCGTTACTTTACCATGACGATGCCACAAACGGTCCTCCAGGCCGGCTGATGTCGAGCTCCTCAGCGATTTGTTTCTTTCTCCCTTATAGATTTCTGTTATTCTGTCATCATTGTAATGACGGCCTCCTTTACCGGCACTGACGTCATCTTGATCCGAAAACTCACAGCTTCCAAACCCAAAACCAGACATCAGCTCCAGATCTTTTATCTGCTTCATTTAGTCTTGAAGTAACAAGGGAACGAACCACATCTGGACAATTTCACTTATTTCCAGACAGCTGTTCAGATAATATTGAGCCTCTGAAAATGTTGATACTTTTCTTTAAAAGGCTGCTGCAAAAGCCAGTAACTGACTAATTCAGGGAATGTCAGCTTTAGTGCTTTTTTTGAATACAAATATCAAAAATACGAATGTAACGACTAGAGGACATTGTCAGGAAACTGATCTGCAATAAGACTGTAAAAAAGTGCTGTTAGTTCGTAAGTTTCCTAACACACAAACAGACTCAGAGTCAAAGTATCTTTTTATAAAAAATAATTTTACTTGCAAGGTGCTCAGAGTTTGGTTACATACAAAAGTTGTGCTGATGTACCGCTCAGCTCATGGGGATGATATACAGTTACGATTCATTATCATCCGTCATTCAAGCATCCAGTCATCATTCAGCATCAACCCCTGTTCAGCTACTGTTCTTGAGTGGAATCACTGGTTCCAACCAGTTACATGAACCAGTCAGCTACACAAACCTTTATCAGCTCTTTTCTCATGCATGTAGTGTTGTCAGTATTTATTTCAACAGAAGCAGACAATCTCTAGTATGATATTATGTAGCGTTAATATGGTAATAA
>JBAMYA010041912.1:0-15073 GCA_037176975.1 Arrhamphus sclerolepis | reverse complement strand
TTGCAGCAGAACAGAACTGAACAGATACACATACATTTGTGTGTGTGTGTGTGTGTAAACAAATAAGCTTATACAAAAGGGAGGGCAGCATCTATGATACTTGTATTTTAGATATGTATTCCACTGAAAAGCACATATTTTGAATTAAAACACTGCAGGACAGGAGAGTAGGGCACCATCAGATGAAAGTCGTATTTAAGTTGGGTGCCAGTTGCTAGATGACCAAATATTTTTCCAGGAATTGGTAAGCAGATCGATTTGTGGACTTGGAACTTGGATCCACGCTTTATCTGCCTACCAACCAACAACTTTGGCTTTATATGTATTGATGAGGAAGAGGACATGAGCTGCGGCTGCTCCAGCAAAGAACACTGTACTGTGAAAACAGAAACAACAACAACAACAACAACAAAAATCATGTTTACTGATTTTAAAAGACACGTGTTAAATCTGAGTTGTTGGAGATCTCTTTCCAGACTAAAGCCTTTCTGGACAGAGGTGATCAGAATACGTATAAAGTAATATTAATCCTCATCCTGGGTTAACATAAGCTAATCCAGTTCAGCTAAAACACATAACTGGTGGGTGTGTTCCAGCTGGTTTCTCAGCAACGTGGCGACATGTCTTTGTAACATAACGTGGCACAGTTCGAGGAAAAAGAGGCCTTAAAAAGAACTATGGGTGATGTCACAGATTATTCATCTAATGATAAAAAGTCTATGTGGCTGATACATTAACTTTCTTGTGATATGGGTGCCCCATGTGGTCAGATGTGGGTTTAATATGTTAAACACACAGAGGAAATGTGCTCTAGTACATTCAGGATGGCAGTCCTGTGAGGCAAGGTGAAAGCTAGATTTACATTATGTCTCACCTCACAGGACTGGCTTTGGTTATAAGTCAGCATACAAGTATAGCTCCGTGATACAGTCTGCTGTTTGATGAGAATGTGTCTAATCGTATGCTTTAAGATCATTCTGTGTATTTTCAGTCAAAATGATATTAGAGGTGGTGGTGGGACCATTCTGAAGATTTTGAGGAGAAAGATGAGTGAGAGAAGCGCATGTAATCAAGAGATGAGGTAAAGCAGGTTGGACTAATCCTGTACACAACACGTCACCAGCTTAATGTCATTTGCAGGTGTTTCATAGTACAGTGTTATCATTAGTGACAGTGGTAAAAGGTGAAGTAAGTGATTTCAGTCCCTAAGATTTTTGATCACATTCAGTGAATCATTCCATAATCCACTATCTGTTTTTATTTATTGATTCAAAAATATTAATGAATTCACTAAACAAACAAAGATTAATTTATACTAGTTATGTACACACTGGAGTGAAAATAAAGTTTTAGACCTTGTTTATTCCACAACACATCCCATTTGCAAAATGACAATGAATCATACTGCCGGTGATTCATAAAATACAACATATCAATAACACATTAATAAAGTGGGGTTTTTTTTCTTTTTTTAAAAGGGAGTTGTGTATATTCCTATGAGTCATTGGTGTCTTGCCTTCAGGAGACAGAGGCTACAGGGTTGTTATTTTGGAGTATCAGGAAGGAATTCTGGTGGGAAGTTACGGTAACATCTGGTCAGAAAAGTCCAGATTGTTGACCTTGTTGCAACAGGGACTTTCTAAATGTGTTAAACTTGGTTAAATTTACACAATGCAAACATATCCAAATGCTTTTGATGATCAAAATCCACCTTCTTGTGCCCTCATTCTAAGTAGCTGTTAGGCTTGCTCACTAATAATCTCAATGAAGTGTGCAGTGCACAGGACGAGCAATTTCACAAGGTCTCATGTGCAAGAAGTACCCAGATGGTCTGCCCCTTCTGGGCAAAGTTCCAGTTAGCAGCTGACCAGTTTATCTATATGCCCACAATGTAATGCACAGCTTAGTGGAAGCTGGTAATGTACCTCTTGACACAGGATTTGCACCATAGAATTGTCACTTATATAATCTTATTGATGTTATTTAAATTGCCTTTATCTATTTCATTATAGTGCTGTTGTTTCTATAGTTTTTAGTATATTGTTTTTTTCTGATTTTATTCTTTTATTTTGTTTTTTTACATTTTTTTTTAACTTATTGTTGATTTGTTTTTTTATTTCTTTGTTTTAAATGTGCAGTAGAGGTAAACTTGACTTGTCTTGACTTATCTTTTATGGCAGCAACTACTGGACCAGCATGCAGTGCGTACTTTATACTGCATCGTGTGCAATTATATTTTTGATTCTCTTAACTCATCATGTGTCATTGTTAAGTGTCAGAACAGGGCTGAGAATGAGTAACTACAGTCAGATGAAGATATTGTAATAGCGTTGCCTTTTTTTAGATTGAGATAAGAGATTTTCCTCTATAAATAAAGAATAAATAAAAAAATAAATATTTATATAATGTAATGGAGTTTTTTTTTTAGTTTTTTTTTTTGTAAGTGCAGTTGCATCTTAGGCATTTAGAAAGGGATCATGAAGGTACTATTAAAAAGTATATGGCATAATTTTTTAAATATGCAGATAGCGCTTTAGGGGTTAAATGATGTTGAGGCAGGGACGGTTAAAGCAATAATTAAAAAGAACAAAAAAGCAAAAAACAAAGTGTTTCAGTTTATGCACTTGACTACAGAGTTACTTGCCGACAAACATATGCAGCATCTACATTTTTTCTAACTGACATAACAGATTATTCTACCAATAGTAAAAGAGTATAAATTGCATTATAAATCAAAGGCTGATACTTAATTTCACCACCTAAACTATTTGCATTCTTTGACTTTGCATTTTGAAATGCACATCTTAAGGCTCCCTGTGTCAAAACCCAGTAAGACCATTATGAACTCTATAGCTATGGATTGCCCTCCAGTGGCCAGAGGAGAGGGGATTTTTGTGGAAAAGGATGACTGGAACATGAGCCCTACATCACTGCATATAGACCCACAATGTATTCATGCAACCCAGTGGAAAAATACAATTTTGCAAGTGGAAGGGTTTTGTAACAGACAAAGGAAACTGTAATCAAATGTTAAAGTATAAATATGACTAAACTCAGACATATCATTACATATAACATATGGGCAAAAATGTAAAAGTTATGTAAGATAGTACTTGGTGACCTCAAAAATATCTGGGTTTCGTCTACTGTAATCAGAAACACCAGCGGCTTGGTAAATTTTGCTAAAAACATCTGGATCTGCTTTGTGGAAATTTCCTTGGTAGATCTGAAAAAGACCTTGAAAGTTTCACGTCATTCAAATGGGAGTGGAACATTAAATCAGATTTCATGCCAACCTTGGTTGATTCATTCAAGAGGAAGGGATTTGAACAGTCTCCCTTTCGCCTTGAGGGAAATTCTTGATGTTCAAGCACCCACAGCCTGCTTGTGTCTGGAAAAGAACAGAACTTACAGTAAACTGCTAGAACTTTTCATCTGTCTTTGTCTCGGTCACCTTCCTTTGAAGCATGTTCACATCTTGTCATATCGAAGCCCCCTACCTCACAACTCTATGCTTTTTTATTAGTTCCTTAATTTTATTTTCTTTTTACCAGTTCTTGAGTTCATTGAATAAAATCATAGCTGTTTTTTTTTTTTAAATTAAAAAAATAAATAAAATAAAACAAGAACATATTATTGTCTGCTTTTGATTTTAATCAAAGGTTTCCATATCCCATTTCTCTGAGCATATTTTAATCAATGCCTTAAATGTTGCTCAACAGAAACTCACATAATTACAGACTGGTGCCGTGTTACATGTGTCCCATGATAACCACCATACCGTGGGAACTGTATCCGTAGAGAGCAGAGTATTGAGGCACAGGAGCGGTCCAGAGGGACAGTGGGATGAAACGGGAATTGTTCTTCAAACATGAACCCAATTCATTTGGTTGGCACACAGCGACCTGTTCGTGTAACATCACCCGAGTCGACCCAAACCTAATCGGGCCAGAGGCATCCGATTGTTCGTCTCTGGGGTAAAACACTGAGTTCAGAGTGAAGACACTTATTCAAACATCCGTGCTGCTCTGACATTCAACTGAACCATCTAAATTAAAGTTAACACACAAACTGACACCTGTCTATGTCAAGGAGATGTCACAGCAGTGGGATTTTTACAAATCCTTTCATGTACTTTGAATTCCACTCAAAGAATAATTTTATTGAGTAACAAGGCCTATATTATAAATACAACCCCAGTCTTGATTTGTGTTTCCCTTTTACTGACAGTGACAGAGACAGACATCAGCCCACTATGACAACTAACTTGAAGAAAGAAGACTTTAGAAATCTCAGAGTGGACAAACGACACCACTGCTGTTTACCATAAACCCACATTTCTCAAATGGCCACTTAAGGCTCTTTTTAAAAAGCAAGTTATTACCAATTTAACAAATTTGCTAACGTTTCAGTAGATATCATTAAGTAGATCATTTAAAAAATTTGCCTAAAGAGAAAATTCTCCACTTTACGTCAATCATAACCCTGATTATTATTTTTTTGTTCTTAATTAAGTAGGTAGTTAAATGAAATATATAATGTTGAAAACACTAAAAGAACAATAATAATAATAATAAAAACGTACCAGGTTACTAAAATCTAAAATGATGCTTTAAATGCAGATTTTTTTTTCTATTTAAGTGACCAAACACAAATTTATTCAGTTTATTCAAGCGAGATAATAGCTGGGTCTCTTTCTAGTAGTGAAAATAATTTGAAGGGAACTTTTGAAATATTTGCTTTATGCACACTGAGCTTGGAGGAAAGAATTAAGAGAGGTCTCTAGGAATTATTTTCCATCAGGTATATAGAGTTTAATCTTCCCTGAAACAGGTGATTCTTAATGCTATAAGAATAACTATTTTGGTCCCCTATAGCCAGATGTGACCTCCATGACAACTTTACAGGGAGTGAATTTTTACATCCCTGCTCAGGCAACCTTATGTAAAACCTCAAATCTATTCAAAATTAGGATTGGGTTTTGTGTGACAGCTGAATTACTGCCGCTTTGATCAATTAGCACTTTTAGTAATCTTGACTTCTGAAGACCTGGAGTAGCCAGATCCAGGTTGGTCTGGATCCTTCCAGACTGACATAAAGGGAATGCTGGCTGTTGGTGAAACAGGATGGCTACCTTTACCTGGAACTCTGCAGGGACACCAGCTCTAACTGATCTCAGAACAAGGTCTGTCAGGGTCCTGGGTTTCTGCAGGTGTCCAGAAGAGACCTTGTTGGCACCAGAGGTTGTAAGGATGAGTTGCAGGCTAAAATACTATAACTATCCTGTGAATACTGAGCTTTGGTGGGTGAGTTCCAGACAGCAGCTGTCTAGTCTGTTCTGTCACTTCCCCATTTTTTGATTAACCAGGGTTAGGTGAGGTCAACTCCAGCCAAGATGCTTGTAGCATGTACCAGCTACTAGAGTCCAAGTCAACATAAACACTTCGACAGAGTTCATTCTTATTTAGTGTTACTGTTTAAAAAGAGGGACCCTGATTGGCTGCACTTGCAGCCACCTGTGCAGGTGTGCCAATCAGGCCCTCTCAGGTGCTGTTTCCTGAGCTGCAGCTTCACCTCACGCCCTGCCACCACAAGTATCACACAGAACCATGAAAAACCTTTGAAGCCTTTGAAAACCTGTGGGTGATGTCACATGCAGTTTATGGTATAAAGCAATCTAACTGTCTGACTTGCAGCAATGTGACGTTTGACTTTAGCCACCAATGTGAGCGCTGGATGACTTCTCACTGAGTCATAAAAAAGTTACCACAAACACCATGAAAAAGTGGCAATATAATACAAACCTACTCCAAAACTTTGTTCTTGGAGGTTTGAACTAGCTGTTTCATCTAGAAGTGACTCATAGGTCCACCACCAAGTAGCAGGATTAGCATTCAGCTTATAGTACAACATTGCTAAGATGCTCATGTATGGTGCTTGAAAGCCTTTTAAAAGCTTTGAAATCAGATCAATACCGTCTAATCCGATTACTGCTTTTTAACACCAGATGAAGAATCATGTGCAGTCGCTCCATAAATGTATCCTGTGCATTTTTGTCTTCATGATTGACTCCTCCAAGGCAAGGCAAGGCAAGTCAGGTGGACATCAATACATCTCCAAACCCATCATAAAACAAAGATCAAACCAGTTCTGACACCGTGAAATTCTGCTCGGAAGCCCATTGTGTGTAGCTATTCGATAATTACAGCTGGCCTTGCTCACGATTTATGTAAGAGGGGCTTGTTTATTCATAGTGTGGTCAGTTTGTGTGAAAGTCCCATCGGATCTCTCAATGGCTCCATTATTAGGCGAGTGGTTAAAGCCTCTTTCAAACTTCAAACATAAGAAGCCTCCTGCTCATGCAAACTGGCCTAGTGAGCTGCAAACAACCAAAATGTAATCATAGCTCACAAGCAACAGTGTGCGGAACAGGGAGGAAATCTGGAAGCATGAGGCCTGCTGTCTATTATTGTGTTCTGAAACGTTATGCAAGTCCCATTCTTCCTTTGATGAAACCCGTGAGTCAGCTGTGTGATACATGAAATAACATGCAGCCGTGTTTCATCTGTAACCTTAACTTCTGAGAAATATTCTTGGAAATGGCTGAGGGCTCATTATGTTACCACTGACCTGTTTACAGGGCTTTCCGTATTTTACACGACACCAAAGAGAAAAGCAACATGCACAGCTGGGTCATTGTTCTGGACGGGAGGCCAGAGTGTGCAAAGCTTATTAAGAGCGGATGGCTGTAATCCTCTTTGAATGTACTCTCTGCACTGGCAGACACTGAACCAGGTACAGCAAAGGCAGCGCTGCAACAACTTAAACTGTCTTAAACCTGTAGCAACTCTCCATGCAGGGGTCAATAACCGCCTATTCATTATAGTGAAGCCTTGTTCAGGACAAGCTCAGTGAAGATATTGGCCAAGTGCTCGTCCCCTACCCAAGCTCCCTGTGTACACTTCACTCCTGAGGGGCTGCGTATGACCTGCTTTTCTCTGCAGGACATAGTTGTTCCCAGTAGGTCCAAAAAAGACTCAAATCTTCAGATACGGAGCAGCTCTACAATCTTTTTTGTTGAAAATGTTTCATTTCCTTCGCATTAAAGAATTTGATCAAACATTTGTGTGACCCCCCCTCCTCAACATTTATTTATGAAAGGAGCCATGGATCTAAGGGTGAAATGACAAGGGCCATTCATCACGTGGCCGTGTGAATGCAGTGTCTCTTTATGGCTTCTTGATTACGCTGATCTCACCATCATGCTGGCTGTGTCACATGGCTAGCCATATGCCAATCTCCGGATAAGCGACAATGACACTGGGCACACGCATCCCAGAGTGGCAAAGAGTTTGAGCACAGCCAAGAGGCCCTGAAAGATGAGCTTTTACAAGAGACTCTTCACTAACTTGTAAATACAAATAAAAATACAAAATATTTTTATGAATCCCCAAAGGGATATTCAGTTGTTGCAGTAGTTATCTTGATTCAAGTCTCTTCAAAGATTCATTGTAGATGGTTAATGCTGTGGGCAGGAGGGATCTCCTGTCGTGGTCTGTGTTGCAGCAGATCTGAAGAAGCCACTGACTGAATCCCTGTGTTGTGAAGAGGATGTTCAGGATTGTCCATGATGTTTTCTAACTTATGACGTATCCTCCTTTGCACAATCAGCTCCAGAGTCTCCAGAACAGCCAGTCTTCTATAAGAGTTTGTCCAGTTTCTTTAAGTCACTGACTGCACATAGGACTGCACTGTCCACAACAGACCAACAGAAGATTTGCAACATCTGGCTGCAAACACTAAAGGACTTAAGCTTCCCCAAGACGTAAAGTCTGCACTGTCCCTTCTTATAAACAGCATCAGTGTTGCGTCTCCAGTTCAGTCTTTTGTTGAGGTGAACACTCCTCCATGACCTCCATTTGCCTTGCTAACATTTAAGATGAGATGATTGTTCCCACACCATGCCACAAAGTGCTCCACCAGTTCTCTGTACTCAGTCTCTTGTCCATCACTGATGCGCCCCACAACTGTAGAGTCATCTGAGTATTTCTGCAGGTGACAGGACTCCCACTTCTACTGGAGGTGTACAGAGGGAAGAGGACTGGTGAGAGTATAGTTCCCAGTGGTGCTCCTGTGCTTCCTTTGTCAAGTAAACCATTAAAAGTCTTTCCAGGACTTTCACAATGTGGGATGTTAGATGCAAAAAATTGTTTTTACTTGCAGTCTCGGATGTCAGTTCCATTGATTTATTTTATTCACTCATATGATAAAATTAACTTTAGTGTATGACTGTTGTGTTGATTACTGATGAGGTGGGGAAAAAAACAGACATTTATCATCCACAGCAGCTTTTTCCTATTTAATGTTGCAGGGGTTTGCTGGAGCCTACACCAGGCATCTTAGGGTGAAACATGGGGCTTCACCAATACACGATTAAACCATTTAATAAACACAATTTGTTTAGCAAATTATCTGACCCATCACATTTGCCTCAATAAAGCATTTCACCACTTTTCTTTAAGTGGTTTCTTTCTTTATTTTTACAAATTTTTTCTGCATTTAAATCATGGCCATCACACGTAAAACATGTTATACTAAATGTTGACCCCAGCAGTCATCAGGTGATGGAAATGTGCTCCCCGTAGTGATATAATCCATTCATAAACATGTTTTTCTCACATTGCTTTAGTCTATAGATTTCATTTTGTCCACAATTTCATTCCATTTTTTCTTAATCATCTAATTGATCTTAAGGGTTTCATTAAAGGGTCATTAAAGGTCATGTTTTTAGCCAGATTGCTTGTTTCATAAGCAGTCTTTTAGAACAGCTTTCCTTCAACACTGTACAATTATTGCATTTGCTCTATTCAACACACGAAGCCAAGAAAAACAAAATTTTCCAAGACGAACAATAACTGTAAAATAAGCAGTAATGATAGAAGGATTAGAGATTTCTAAGTGACGCTTTGCCTGCCTGCACAAGTCGAAAAAAAATATTCCACTGTTGTCAAACATTCTGCAATTTTAACCGATCCGTGTAATGTAGAAGAAATAATGGCAATTATTCCATATTTTTTTGACATATTGTCCTTTTTCTGTCAGGGATTATTTTGTATTAAACTGATTCACATCAGTTAATTTAAGCTTCACAAGTGCACTGTGGTTGAAAGTAGTTGAAATTATCATTCTTCTTCATAAGTACATTCAACAGATGGTGTGGTGAAGAAATTTGAATGGAGTTGGAAAGTTTGGACATTGTTATGGATTTTTTTTTAAATGACTCAGTCTGTTGAAAGCCTCTGAGAAACAGATTTGCCAAAACAGGATCTACCTCCACTGAGCGTAGCTGAATTCAAACTTGTGTCTTAGAGAGTGGTACACAGGTCAGTACTTGTAGGCTTGTTTCTTTTTCTCTCGAGTATTATTTTTTCCTTGTGGAAAATAAAAATAAAATAAAATAGCAGCTTATTATTTGAAGGTATAGAGCCTTATTTTCTTCTCTTTTCTCATGGCTTCTCTCATTGCACCCCAAAGTCTAACCAAAAGGTTTATATAATCAGCTGGATTAAAATGTTTTGTGTTGGACCAATCAGACATCTAAACCGCAGAGGGCTTTCCCAGAACCACTCATTCTGAAATGAAGGAGTGGTTAGTGGGGGAGGGGGTAGTGGGACACTTTTTCTTGAATTTGTAAAGCACCTTGTGGTACATTCTCTTGTATGAAAAGTGCTATATAAATAAAGTTTTGATTGATTTACATATACATAAACATATTAGCAAATCAATCAAGTTGTTTTAATATTAACTTGTATAACACTGGCACAAAAATGACAATAAAGTCAATTTGTAGGCATTCTTAATGGTACTTGAAGTTTGTCATATATTCATATATAGCAGCAGATGTTTTTATCCAAAGCGACTTACAACAGAGGAATTAAAATCTACCAGTGTGGTTTGAGCACACCTGATGCAGAGTAGTGAGAGGTCATCGGGCCATTGAAGTTGAACGATGAGAACGGATTGGAACAAACACACATTGGCAGTATTCATTGTTATATGTGTCGATTGATTTGCTGATTAATTACAGTTATGTTGTATTGTTTTGTAACACAATCCACAGCCTTTATGTTAACTTTTAAATAGAGAGGGATAGGTGGGATTTAGCTTGAAGTTGTTATAGTGATCTTAGTCATGTATGAACACTTTATTTAGATAAAAGTGACAAGATTCTCTAGCACCTACCACCTCTACCCTTCTTCCATCCTTCAGGTGTGCGCAGACAAAATTCTTCCTCAGGGGTTCATGCACTATCCACTATTTACATATATATATATGTATACATATATATACATACATATATATACAGTGAGGGGAAAAAAAGTATTTAGTCAGCCACCAATTGTGCAAATTCTCCTATTTAAAAAGATGAGAGATGTCTGTAATTTTCATCATAGGTATACCTCAACTATGAGAGACACAACAATACCTTTGTTGGCAATGACAGAGGTCAAATGTTTTCTGTAAGTCTTCACAAGGTTTTCAAACACTGCTGCTGATATCTTGGCCCATTCCTCCATGCAGATCTCCTCTAGAGCAGTGATGTTTTGCGATTGTCGCTGGGCAACACGGACTTACAACTCTCTCCTAAGATTTTCTATGGGGTTGAGATCTGGAGACTGGCTAGACCACTCCAGGATGTTGAAATGCTTCTTAAGAAGCCACTCCTTCGTTATCTGGGCAGTGTGTTTGGGATCATTGTCATGCTGAAAGACCCAGCCACGTTTCGTATTCAATGCCCTTGCTGATGGAAGGAGATGTCTTCTTTCTTCTGTTGTTATAGCGTTGTCTCCATGGCTACCTGACTAAGTGACAGTCTCCCACTCTTTGAATGTGCAGAGACAAATACAATAGTATTACCCCTCATAGTCTCACTTTGTGGCTGTGGTCTGGTTTTACAACAGTTTCGCTTCGTCCTTGGAGCAACCTCAGGTCCCACGGGGGAGGCTTCAAAAGCAGAACATTTTTGCATAACGCTTCAGCACTGCTCAACTGGATTGGTGAGATTATAAGTTTACCTAAAGGTTTTGAGATCATATACTAATCCTACGGTAATCTGCTCAAATCAAGACATGTCTTGTCCTTTCTGCTAGCCAGAAAAGTCAGACTTGACAGATGTAACAAAGTAACCGTTGGTGCCACCTCCTGGATAAGAAAGCCGTTTCCTTATCCAGGAGGCGGCACCAACAGTTGCTTCTCAAACAACCGACAAGCAACCAGAGATTCAGTGTCTTGGCCAAGGACACTTTGGTGGACACGAGGAAAAAGGGCTCGAATTCATAACACTACAACCAATCAGAGCAACCAACGAGGTGGCATATTAAGAGCAATGCAAAAAGAGTCAACGGGAGAGTGTATTGTGGAGAGAGATGTCAGTATAATGAAAATGAAATCCAACCATTGGTGTTGTTTTTGTGAGCAGATATGAGAATAACCGGTATTCTGAAACACTGAACACATTATGTTTACCCTCGAAAAATTGAACCGTTTGCTCTGTCCAGCTAACCTTAGATGGATATACATAATCATGCTCAGTTTACTTCTTGAATAGCTTCCTTTATTGTTAGAGCAAGTTTAACAGATGTCTCTTATCATTTTTAAATGAAATGGGCCTCATCTACCACAGTCATGGAAGTCCAGACTTGGCCTGGTCAACACTTTCGCAGCTGTTATCATCTCTAAGCCCTTTTAAAGACTAATGCCAGATTTGCACAACAATTTTCACAGTCTTTTATGCTTAATTGAAGTCACATTGCAGGACATGAAATTGATACGCAATTAATTTACATGTTACACTGTGCGATTGAATTGTGGCTACAACAGAAGTAGATCCGAATATATTTCAGGCTATAAATGCAGCGTCATCGCATCATTGGCGTTATCACGTCATTAGCAGGTTACTGCTAATGTGCTAATGCACCAATGACTCAAAATTTAGCGTTGTCATAATGGTGAGTGTGCGCTTTGAAAAGAAAACAAACTTTTGAAACAGTAGTGACTTTCTTCTTTATTTGAGTTGCACATTTTACTTCCCATTTCTCCCTAGTGTTTAGCCTAGCTTTTGTTGCTAGGCTACAGTGCTGTATAGACCCATTGCTCCCATCTCACTGAGAGATCTATGACCATCGTTTATGAACTATGATGGTCCATATCTACTACAAATGCCTATTTTTCATCTGAGATGGCTAAAAACCTGGCATATGAGAGATAAACTGATCTATTGACTCCCCAAGTCTTTTGAGCTTTTTTTCACAGCTCATTAAAAATGCCCATAAGTATTTTTAATGAGCTCCAACAGAGGGTTGCTAGATGGATCTACTGAGCAAATTCTAGGCTGCTTTTCTGTAGCAATACATATAAATAAAATGAATGGTACAAAATATAATGTGTTTTTGACTCCAAAAATGATTTTCTCCTCGTACATAGTTAAAATTTCTTATAAAACCCTCCTCCACAGGTTCAAGAAATGTATGCATTGGAGCCCTCTTTTATTGTTTTATTTTCAAAATACGGTGCATTCTCTATGCCATTCTTGTATCTGAATTCCTGCCAACTCAATCTGCTGTGTGCATATTAATGTATTGTAGCTGGAGTCCAGTATCAAAATAGACTCAAGGTATATTTTGAGAGGAAAAGATTACTACTCATTGACTAGAAATGTATAGTTAGCCGGAACAATAACTATATGTACTGTTCTTAGGAACATCATATGTGATAATCAAAACCCCATATTCTATAAAAAGTCCCCCCCACAGGGAATTACTAGCCATGAAATGAGGACTAACAGAAAATGAACACCTGGTGCTCATTCAGATATTACAGCAACTCCATTAGATCACAAGAAATGAATGCTTCTGTATTTGAAATGCACCCAGTCTTGTGTAGAAGTACCTTAACCATATGTCTGATTTTATGTATTTATTTTACATTCTGAGCCTTGTTGCGGTGATGAACATTATGACTGGGCAAGTGCCCCTTTTGAAGTGTGCAATAGCCCTGCTAAATTGTATAACAAGCGAAGACAAATATATAACTGTATTTATGTAATTATGATTAAGTAACATCTAGATTTTATTGGAGGCTTACCAAAAATGTAGTCACAGGTGGCATGAAGCTACTCATAGCAATAAACATTTAAAAAAAAATCATATGGACAGTTAAAGATTAGACAAACTGTGTTTTTTGTGTTACTAAAATATAATGCCAACCCCCACTTTTTAAAGTTAGCAGTTGTCAACTCTAATAAACCTATGAGGAAGAAACTCACCAAACCAAGTTTCTTCACAGCGTCTGACCTTGAAGTAAGCGGTTTGTGAGCATGACGAAATCCGAGCAACTTCGTGAGTTAGCTGTGACGGCAACATGAGTCAGGAATATTGGAGGAAACAGCTGCTTCTGTGTCGCCAGACTTTCTTTTTTTATTTCCACTCAGAGACAGAAGTCTTTACAGCAGTCATTACAACATTTTATTGTAGCTGTGAACCTGCTAGCGCACACGGTCTGACATACAGTCATTGACGTGCATGAAGCCGGCAGTTATACAATTTAAAGAAGTCTTTCCAAGAAAAATGATAAGAACTCAGTCTGACCTCTGAAGGCCTAGGTGCTGAAACACAACAAACTTTGTCTGCTTTTTGACTTGTTTTCTATCAGTATCTCCGTTATACAAGCTATGTGTGGTTTTCTGTTACATGTGATCCTTTTTTCCTTTTTTTTTCCTCTCAGTTTGTGAAGCAGCAAGTGAATACAGGTAATCAGATCTAGGAGAGAGGAGGAGTTTGAGTTTTTGTTCAGGTTCAGGTGGGTAACTGCACACCATCATATAGTGAAAACAAAACTGAAGTAGCACGGAACAATAAAGGGTTTGGGCAGGGCTCATATCATGCAGTTCAGGTTTATACTTATCAACTCTCAGCTTCACAACTTTGTTAATTGTGCCTCCACCCTGGTGACAGGCTATGCTTTCAGGGTGCCCGTCTCATTCGTGTGACGGCTTAATCTCTGAAACAACTCATAGTTTGGCACAAACAACCATTTGTAGTGAAGGATAAGCAGATTAGAGCTTTGATTTCATGTTTGTTAGTTGGTGATATACTTGTTTATTACCATTAGTATGTTAACACCCTGAATTCCGTGTTTCCCCCTCCCAGTTTTCCCAGTCCCCAAATCTATCTTTGTATTCATTTGTTCTCATAGTTTCTAGAACTACCTGGCCTTCCAACTATTCCCTTCTAGACTGTTGTTGCCACTTCTGTGGGATTAATTCCCCACGCCAAGTACAGATTTGTTTGCAGCTGCAGACTCCTTGTGCACTACTAACTGGTTTTCTATTCTGCTGCAGGATCAGTGCTACCTCCACCTGAAATTTCAAATAAGCTTGTAAAATTCATTACCATCCATCACAGATCAAAGTGCAAGATTTTCCTCTGACATATGAGTCAAGACCCAATAAATTTGAAATCTTAATCCAAGATGAATGCTTTTCATCATGGATAACTATTTAATGTGCCCAAACATTAAAACGTACAGATGATGTCCCATGATTTCCTTTAATAAAGTTCCTCTGGTCTTCATTTCAGGTCTCTCTGTTCTTTGTGTCACCCTGCACAACTTGTCCTCGTCACTTTGTTGTCCATGTCATCTGGTCTGGTTCAATAATCTAATCTCTGTAAATATAGGTCTTTTCTTTTCTTTTCCTCCTTCTTGTTTGGGCTCTGGATTTGAGTTTTTGTTCATTTCTTTTTCTAAATACAGCGTTGGTGCAAACGTAGTGTCTGTCTTATCTCCTTCTTTCATTAAGTTGTTGATTAATCTGTCTTTAACGTTTGTGAAAGTTAAAGGCAGGCTAAGTGATTCTTTGCTATTTCTAACCCAGAACACTTTTTGTTTCATTCAGAGGACATCACCACCCACTAGTCACCCATCTCATAAATACACTAACAAACACACACGCCACAAAGAATTTTTAAGGACATCATTACACCCACGCACAGCTAGCTGAATTATGACTGACAGG
>JBAMYA010041911.1:0-15073 GCA_037176975.1 Arrhamphus sclerolepis | reverse complement strand
GATGGACCAGGGAGGTATTGCAAACAAGTGGGTTTGACTGAGCGACAGAGCTGTATGTCTTTGTGATCAGCTGAGTGTGTGACCTCCAGGGATAGCCTGTTTTTATGTTTCTGAGTTGTTCAGGGTACTTCTGACTGATTGTCTATTTGCTGAACACCATACACGCTAGTCATCGACAGAAGGACTATTGTCACAAGGAAATAACACTTCTCTTATTTATGAAAAACAGTTTAGCCCAAGACTGCATTGTTCTTGTCTTCTAATTTAAATTGATATATGAAGATGTAAAGGCGTGAAAGGGTGAAAGAGCTATTACTGCTGCTCACAAATACATTGTTTTTGATCAAGTTTATCCTTCTGTATTCAAACTCCTTTGGGTAGAGGCAAAGGATAGAAATATTACTCCCTTCATCGAGGTTTCTCATATCTGCTTTATGAGAAAACTCATCATTAGCTCACTGTATGGTTGACCGTCTTTGCCTCTGGTGTCAGCAGTGTGCTGACACACACAGCATCGTATGGATTAAATTAAATATGGGTTTAATGTTATCCTGACGTTACAGGCAGAACTACAGGTCATTAATTATAGGTGCTTGCTACTGGTAACATCTGTACAATGATTCATTCTTGAAGAGGTGGCAAATGTGGTTATGAAAATGAGTGTAAAAAATTGGCAACAACTTTAAATAAAATCATGACCAAAATCTGTAAACCTTGTAACAGCACATTAAATTTACATCTTTAATTGCAAGAAAAAGTTGGTAAACCTATATTTTATTCCCAGTTCAACATAAAGAACATATCAGATGTTGAAGACATTTTACTATTTCATGGATAATACTTGCCCATTTTGACTTTAATGTCAAAAAAAAGTTGGATTTAGGGCAACAAAAGGTTGAAAAGGTAGTAAAGTAGATTACTACTTAAAACTAAGGAAAGTAATACTTGACAACTAATTAGGTTATTTGGGAACAGGTCAATAACATGCCTGGGTATTTGAAGGTGGTAGAGCCTCTCAAATTTCAAAATGGGCAGACGTTCAGTAATCTATGACAACCTGCATGTAAAAATTGTGGAACAAGTTCCTCAATGTAAAATTCCAAAGATTTTGAAGATCCTATACCATCTACAGTAGTATCATCGAAAGGGAATCAGGGAATTTCAAAAAAGGTGGAACGCTGTGATTTTTACCATTATGTAGCGTCTGCTCCTCTTCAAACATTCTGTAAACATCTGGGAAGTGAGGAGACCAGTTGTTGGACTTTTAGAAGGGGAACACTGTCCCATTAGTACCTTTCCAGATGTGTAAGCTGCCCACACCATAGACACTCATGCAATCCCATACATACCATCACAAATGCAGGCTTTTGAACAGTTTTCCATTTTGCTTCAGACCATTTTAGATGAGTGCAGAGATGTTCACATATGACTTTTTCTTTGCATAATACAACTTTATCTTGCCTTTGTGAATTGCACGGTGAACTGATTTCTGCAGGTGTTCCTGAGCTCATGCAGTTATGTCTGTGGGCCCTGAGGCACCACTGGGGGCCCAGAGACAGATCACACGCATCCAGTTTGACCTTGTCCCTTGCGCACAGTCACTCCCGTTGGGAACAAAATATTGTTTTACAACATTTGCAAATTACAGCATTATTTTTTTTATTTTATTTACATTCTACACAGCATCCCAACTTTAAGAAGAAAAAAAAATGATGTAGTATACAAAAACGAAAAATAAACAAAACAAAACAAGAAATAATAAAATACGCAGAAACATTTTATTCATAACAGATGAGCTGTTTCTCTGGATGACACATGCTTCTTTTATCTTATTTCTTTTCTACTTCTTTACTGCATTAGATTCTGTTTTTATTTATCCTTTTATTCAGGATTTTCTCAAAAGGATTTATTATTTGAATATCACCTGAACTTTTTTTTTTTTTTACAAATGAGACATTTTCTAAAACGTAAAACACAAAAATCTGAATTAGTTTTCTTCTTTTATCCATCTACACTCAAGTTCAAAGGTACTAAAAGGAAAATATAGAGAATCCGTACATGTATTGGTGATAGGTGGTGGTGTCAGGATTGGCTTTAAAAGGAGCGTTCGTCAAAAGATTATTCTTTGCATTCTTTGAACGATGGGTTGATGTTAGTAAGTAGCAAGAAATGTTGTCACACAGCAGAAAAGGTGTTTTACTATAAAATAAGAATAAACAATATAAATACATTAAAAAAACATAAAAATACAACGGAATACTTAAACTGAAAAACAAAAAAATACTTAAAACAAGAAACAATCAGTGTAACAATTGGTCAGCGCAGCCCTTTGTCTAGCTAAAATGCTTGAAGGAATAAAAATGTCTTCAGATGCTTTTTGAAAGCACCAACAGAGTCCAGTGAGCATAAGGAGACACAGAGTTTGTTCCAGAGTGTAAGTGTGGTTGTTTGAGTCATGAAACAAGTGCAAGAAACCATTAACAGGTTCTTTTCTGGAAGCCTCACCACTTTGAGAGAGGTTCTAGGTGCTGGATCAAATCAGCAAGAGGAGGAGGAGCCTGAGCATGGGTGGCTCTGAAAGGACCGGAATTTGAAAGTTAATTCAGTAACTACGTGGAAGCCAATGAAGAGACTTTAATTCGGGCATTATGTGAACTTTTCTGTTCAGAAGGCTCGCAGCAGAGTTGTGAACGACCTGCAGACGAGCCACCGCCTTCTGGTTTAAACGTGAAGATGCTGTTACAGTTATCTAATCATCATGACACAAAAGCATGGGTTGTCATCTCTAACTCATCCTTAGACACCATTGTTCTGCGTTTAGAGATGTTCCTCAGAAAAAACAGTCCCTTAGCAGTTGTTTTTAGTGATGTTTTAAGGACATCACTTCATCAAAAATGACTCCCACATTCCTGAGGCTTGGCTTTACAGGGAGGCTCAAATCGCCCAAGAACTGCTTAAACCCAGGAAAAAACATAGTCTGGGGCGATGAATAGTGTTTCCGTTTTGTCTGAATTCAGCTGTAGGTAGTTTTCACTTAACTGCTGCTTGATTCTTGACAGGCTGTTAAGGAAATCGAATTCCTTCACCTCTTTGTGGCAAACTCCATCAGAGAGTCATTGCTTGGCTCCAAAATATATATTTCATGACAAAATGGCAAAAAACTTGGGTCATTTAACATCTGCAGTGTATGATACTGTGAGTCTGTGTAAATCTCAAGGGCAAACAAATGTTGGATGTGTATGACCTCTGGAGGGTCTGTGTGGAAAAAAAATGTTATGTTACCATGCTCTGAAAAAAAAGGCTCTAGAAAAATCACTGTTATATCCAAAAATGTAACCTGGAAGTGTCCTGCAGGATGAAGAAGTCATATTTTAGCTCCACTGAGTTCTCTGGGCATGAGCTCATCTGATAACAGCACAAAAGCAGTGGATGTGTGTTCAGAGTCCAATATTTCCTTCTGTAATTGATGACATGAGGTTGTAAATCAAAGATGAGAAAGTCATTCAGGTTATTTTCAAGAAAACGTACGAAAGCTATAGTGATTATAATGGTGTGGGCTTGCATCAGTACGTGTCATGCAGGTGTCTTGTATGTATTGTCAAGGTATCATGGGTTGAGCAACATATATTGGACATGTACTTCACCAAGGACACACCTTTCTCTGGAGGTCTGTGGGTCTTTACAGTACCAGAGCTTACAACAGTACGGTTCCACATGTACGTATATGTTGTTCAGTTCAGTGGTGTTGCCAAATTGGAAAAATCATTTGTTTTTGTTTGCCTATAAAAATCATTTAAAGGCTAATTCCCTGGATCCTTCAAAGTAGTTTCTCATGTTGATTTATTGATCTTCTGAATTTCAGCAACAGAAAAATATTAACAAGCATAATTAACAAAGCTAAATCATCATTTTTGTTTGACCTACAAAAATGTTTCCAAAAGACAACGATTCTCAGAGGGCAAAGAATATATTTTGTCCTTTGATAATTCAAATTTATAAACCCTGTTTTTGAATACCATGACAAAATTACACTAAACATTAACCATAATTATTTTTCTCGTCTCTACAATTTCTACAAGTCTGATACTGATGTCTGCGTGAGCGCCTCTTGCCATCCTGTGAGTTAATGAACAATGGGTGAAAGAAGTGTGCATTCCTTTTGAGAAAATGTGGTCTCTGTTTGTCCTTCCGGTCCCTGGTTACTTCATGAAGAAGGGCTGTTATGTCAAAGATCTGTTGCTAATGGATCTTTATGCCTTAGACAGCCACCATGGCCTAATTATTTTCTCTCTCTGCCAGTGATTGTGTTTGAGAATACAGCTCGAGAGAGAGAGGGAAGATGTGATTGAGTCCTTAGCAAAACATTTGCCTTCAAGCAAAAAAACATCTTTTTACAGTCTTGATGTGTGCATTTGCTGGCAAATATGCAAATGTCACCTTGAAAGAGGTACAGACAGAAATATAAAAGAAGCCCACAGTTGCAGATAATGGCTTCTCTGTGTTCAGGAGTATATGGATCAGCCAAACAGGGAAAAGCACTTAACCATACTGTATCTCACAACTCCTCCAATCAGCTAGAGGGTCACAGTATTCAAAAATAAATAAATAAATAAATAGGATTCTTTCCACTTTAAAAATCTAAAGTAGCTGGTCTTGTAACAGTCCTTCTCCTTGTAACATTTCAGTATTGGCAGTTTTGTTATGTTAACTTGAAAGGCTGCGATTCAACCAGGACATTATTCAAGTACAGGTTATGGGGTAAAAGAAAGGACTGAGCTACAGCAGAAGGTTTTCTGGGAAGAGTAGAGTTCAAGCACTTGTTGAAAGTAGAGAGGGACGCTCTGCTCTTGTATCTACTGGTAGCTTTTTCCACCATTAAAGTTTATGGATGTCTCTGGATGTATATGGATGTCCCATGCATACTTCCATTTGGACATATTCATGAGTGTGGCTTGTTTTGTTGTAGCGACCTGAGGTTGAGAAGAATTCTTTACGTTCGGATCAAGTGATATTGTTTACTCACACTGGTGAGGAGAGCATTGTTGGTGTTGTTGTCAGACAGGTAAACTCGCTGGTCTTTACCAGAGTAGGTCTTGACACGAGGAGGGCTACACACGAGGACTTCTGATGATTCGCAGTTCTATGATATCGGATCCCAGCTAAGCGCGACCTTTTCCGGTTACCAACACAAAAAGCTCTGATTTGGAGGCGTGATCACAGCCACGCTCTCTCAATTACCCTAGACAGTCCGCAACAATCAAACTCAACAACGAGACAGTGACTAAGAGTGCTAGGCAGAGCACAGAAAGAGAAAAGGAAGCAGAGATGGAATTAATTTATGTTGCCTCTGCAATGTACATGCGCCCTTTATGCTTATTTTGGAGTATTTAAGCTCTGACAAATGGATCACACGCCCTTTTCCAGTTATCTACACAAAAAGCTCTGATTTGGAGGCATGATTACGGCCACATGCTCTCAGTTGCCTAAGCAAGTCCCCAGCAATCAGCCGAATAGTCATCTTTATGTCATATTTATGGTGTCGGCTTCAATGTCATGACTGCTGATCAACAGTCTCTTGTTTCCAAAGACGGTAACAGTCAGTAAAATACACAGCATAGTGCCATCGCTGTTTATTAGCTGTGAATCATTATTTCTTATGACTTTAATGAAGTGATGACCATAAATGAATCAAGCAGCTTTAAATTAAATCAAGAAGCTTTTAGGTCTCCAGTGGAGAGCGGTGTACTGAAGAGTATGTGTGTTGGGGTTAAATCCAGACAGCCTCAACAAAGTTAACATTGTATGAGATTACATTATATAAAGTTTAGTTTTTAATACTAGGGTTATATCCTTATGTAAAGTAAACACATTTTTACACAGTTAAGTCAATGAGGTTGCTTAAACTAATTGCTGTTGGCTTCATTTGTTTATTTGAACAGTTCTCTGTATTATTTGATACTACTGAATAGCCTGACAAAAGAAACTTTCACAAAAGAAATAGTCTTTCAGGTGATGGTTTTCACATGGGGAGACCTTCTAAAACAGGTATGGCTCGTTTTGACCAAGGTTTATCAGTGGGTTCATTCTTTAAACAGCCTATTGCAGTCTTGCTGCTTTGGTCCCAAAATGTTGTTCATTAAACGAACAAACAAACATTAACGAAATAAATAAATCACACTCAAGTCTCTGTTATGAGAATTCATTAAAACTCTGGAGGATTATTGGACTCTCTTACATGGCAGTAATTTACTCAAGGCTTTGCAAAAGTGATAGGCTTGATAGGATGTGTTATTTTATCAGGGAGATGAGGACCCAAATGCAGGAGACCAGGAAGCACGAGAATTTCACAATGTCCTTGAACGAAAAAAACAAAAATCCGCTGCCAGGGCAGGAAAGTCCAAAACAACCAAATGAACAGGGAAATGATCAAGGGAAAAGAAAGGAAAAACTGAACCAGAACCAGGACTAAACAGAACCAGGAGGACATAGTAAGACACAGTATGGACCAGCATGGTGGAAGTCAGAGACAAGACAGTATATAGACCGAGGTGCAAACAAGATTCAGGAGCAAACAATCAGGAAGATGAAACACCTCTTCCTCTTCTGCCGGCCAGGTAGAATAGGCAGGCAGCGATCGGGGATAGCCTTTGCCAGGCCGACGGCACAGAAAGTTCAGGGGGGCAGCCAGCAGTGTCCAAGGCGAGAAGGAACTAAGTAGAGGGGTGTCCAAGTAGCAGAAGTCAAAGAGACAGGAACCAATATAGCAGGGTGAGCAGACTGAAGGAGCAGGATCTGACGAGACAACTTCAGCATGATAGGGTGTATCGATCGAATTGGCAACGTTAGGGGGAAACAGCTGGGCGTATTGTTCTAGCAGTGGCTGAAGTGGCAGCTGGGAGCATGACTGTGGCAGTGGCTGAGATGGAAGTACATCTGGGGTGACCACAGAGACAGAATCTGATGTCTGTGGGACCAACACAAGAACAAACCTGGGTGCATCTGGGACCACCTTGGAGACATGATGGGATGTTTCCAGGGGACGGATGTGCCTGTTGACAAGTGGTGCTGGACTTCTACATGTCCACCAGCTCAAATCTTTTAGCATATTAACTCACGCCAGGATTAACAGGAGCTGGGACTTGGAGGTCAGATTCTTCTAGTAGTCCATAAACAAACTTCCACTGACTCACGTCATTAGTCACTAGTATGGCTGACGTCAGCAGGTTGTGAAGGTCATAGGACTCAGGACCACACAGCTGAAGGGCAGGAGTCCCTGCTGAGTCCATTATATGCCTGGTCCGCTCCGTTAAGCAATGGAGTGGAGAGGACCCAAATGCAGGCGACTCAAGAATCAGGACAAAAGTCTCTTATTTTATATCTTTCTAAACAAAATTCAGATCCTAATAAAAGCAATAAACCAAATCCGGATCCTAACAAGACGTGGTTAGCCTCTGTTACAACAGCGTTTAACAACAGAAAGCAACTGTTTTCTTTGGAGACAAATCTCGTCTCTTTTCTTTTTTTTTTTTCTTTTTTTTAGATGGAAGATTTAAGAAAATATAAAATCATCAAAAACTTACAAAACCTAAAATTTCTTTTTTCCTAATGGAATGGACTTTAGCCCTTGCAGGTACGTACATAATTGTCAGTACAACTAAAAATTTCCAGGTCGTTTTAACATCTGATGATATAACCTTACTTTTTTTTTTTGGCTTGCAAATAAGCTGTTGTCAAACCTGATGAATGAGCAGATGGAGGTGATGAACACAAACCACAATCAGCCTGCAATTTCTTCCCAACCATATGCTTAATATAATATTATGCAATTGCACTGTCACAATGGAGCCTCATTTGTTCATATTTCAGACCCCATCTAGTTGTGTCAGTTTGCAAATTTGAGATAGCAGTTAGATTGCTCTAACAGCCTTCCTTAATAGCACTTTGCATAGCAATTGTAATAACAGTAATTGAAATCTCTGAAAGATGCTTGCATTTTAGCAAACACTACATATCTGTTCAGAAAAGCAAGTCTCAATTTACACTCTGGCACAAACTCTGCAGCACAGCCCATATTTTATTCAAGACTGTATTCATAGATACAATGTACTTTTCTTGCAGGAAATGGTCACTTAATATATGTCATTATCTCAGTATCACATAACGAAATATATCATACTCTGAAAATGTTCTCATTTATAATACAAAGTCATGCCCAAGAGATTTGATCATTTTGGTTAGAAAAGTTAGCTAGATGACTTCATAATAAGTACAGTAGGTGGTCTTTTTAAATGTGAATTGTGTGTTTTTGTGAGTGCATACTAGTGCTGTCTTTGTGGACTTGGTAAATTAGGTTTCCCACTGCTATTTTCCCTCTTACCCCAGATTGAGTGGGATGAGTGCCTTGTAACTGGTTCCCGTGACAGGTTGCAGTTGTTTCTGTGCACACTCTTCCTCGCTGATTTAGTATTGCAAATATTGTATGACTTATTAATACTTAGTATTGCAACTTGCAAGGATCAGAAAGTATACAGTCAGATAACAAAGGAAGGAGGCTAATATAAAATGTGGAGTACAGCTGCAGAGTGGTAAAGTAATGTATACATACAAATAAATGTTTGGATATGGCTGAAAAATGGCACCAGACATCATAGATATTGTGACATTGCTATACTATAGCTTCAGACACTTTGAAAGGCCAGGAGAAATGTGGATTTTTTTTTTTTTTTTTGTATGGAAGATTGCCAGCATCTCATACATAGTCAAGTGAAGGGAGACTCTTATTTCATTTGGCTGGGTGGAGACAAGATAAGAAAACTGTTTAGCTGATCCAAAAGACTGACTGTCACACAATGATAAAGAGATAGAGAGCAGTGCAGCTGCATCAACAATATCAAGTGCAAGATATCCTGAAATATCCATGTGTAAATGTACTAAATCAACTGCTATCGATCAAGAGCAAAATCAAGAACAATCCAAATTTTTTAACATAATAAAATTAAATTGTTCTCCTGTTTTATGCATAAATCATTTATCACCTGTGCAATGAAGGGATTGGAGCATTTAACATATCACCATGAACAAAGAGTCCAAACACAAACATAATTCACCAAACATGGTTTAGTTATAAGCTGCCCAGCAGACCAGGAAGAGATAAGACCACTCTGCGTTTCCTCATCATTTGCTAGGTTTATCTACAATGTTATTGTTGTTGCTTTTGCTCTCCTTTGTTTTTCCATCATTTATTTATTGACTGTCTTTTCTCCATGAAGGTTATACAATGCAGTGCGAGCGCCAAATAATCTTGACCTTACTACCAGCTCTTGTAGCACACTGATATTTTCTTCAGGAAAATAACCACTGCACTGGAATGAAGGAATGATGCATAAATCAAGTGTTTATGGTTGGTTTTCTAAGATGCTGAAAATGTTTGAGAAATGAAATCCATCATTAAACAAGCAAAAACTGAACAATAGTCTCAGGAACGGCAAAGCCATTTCTTGGCATAATAAATGAACAAAGCAAGGATTTACAGGTATTGTCACTTACTGGACCTGCAGATTCTAGTTGATTGTGGATGATTGTTTTTGCTGTATATTCTAAATATAGAATTAAGTTGATGACACCAATTAGAACACTAATTTACAGCAAGGGCAAACGTATGCATCGACTTCCAGCCAAGAGTCATAACAACTGCATGAGATGCATTCCTTAAATTGTTCTTTTATACCATAATTACATGACTTTGATCAGTCAAAACTGTTGTTGTGATTTTTTTGTTTGTTTCTTTCTAGAGGAAGGAAGAACTAAATGATAGACTGAAGGCTGTCTGTAAATCTAGTACAAATGTGATAAAACAGCTTTATCATGATGATGTAGTAATTAAAACACCCAGCTGCCTTTACAGTGTCCTGCAGTCAATATAACTGGTCAGATTTCAGCTGGTCCCTTTTCAGCCCGGCTGTCATCAACAGGGCTGATCCATGGCCTCTCTGGACCAATTATTGAAGTTTTGATGAAGTAGATGTGGATAAAATAAGCTCTGCTTTCATTGTGTAAGATTGAGAGAGGGTTTTATTCTTGTCATATATTATATTTGCTTAAAGCAGTAGCTGGTCCATTTCTGCTCTGATTCGTGGTTCTTTGCAAGAACAGTAATGACAAATCCTGCACATATTATTAACTGTCCTGCTGCTAGCTATTTTTAGTGAGTGGATCTTCTTTCTGACACCTAAAGCCGCTATGAGATGTAAATGTGGGGTCATAAACCAAACAACTGACAGCGAACCTCACATTTCATTCTTTTTAATATGTTTTTTAGTGCCCTCACAGGTAGTGTGGTTGTTTAACTTAACTAGTTCCCTCAGCCAAAGACTCAACAGGACAGGGTCTGTATTCATCAGGACCATAAGACCCAGAATTTTAATATTATTTTATGGCAATGGTATTTTTCATCCAGCCAGTGTCCAATAACGTCCAGCTTTGATTTTATAGCTTTACTCTTCCTTCCTTCCTTTTTTTAATTAATTTCGGTCTGTCCCTGCATACCTCCACTTTTATCCCTCATTTCTCTTGCTCTTTACTTCTACTGTCTCTTCTTAATTGACTCTGTGGTTTTTGACCCCTTTCTCTCTTTTCCTATATTTCGTCCTTAACTTTTTTCATCCCTTTTCTTCTCCCAGATCTTTATTTATTTTTATTTATCTCTGTCTTTTATGACCAGCTGCATTGGGCTGGGTAATGAAGGTGGTGTTATAAAGTGTGAGAAGTGCCTTGGGGCAGTCTCACAGTCTATGTAGCACAGAAAGAGAAGAATTGAAGTAGGGTGAGGTTGGAGACAGTGGGGCCAAGACTGGAGGATTAGCAAGCCATGAAACATAGAAAAGATCCAAGATTATAAAAATAAATGAAGGAAAAATATCAGGGCAAGAAAGAAATTTATTTTTTGTAAGAGAACAGTTTCCGTCTGTGACTTTCTTGGGCTTTGTATAAAATTTCTTCAATGCAGCCTAAATCTTGATGAGGAAAACAAAAAAAAAAAACAGTTCAATGTAGGAAATAAAGCTACACTGACATTGTCTGAGGCAAATATATTTAGTCATAACTCAGCTGTAAACAAGTTTTTTTTCCCTCTAGTTCAGTGAAAGATCCCACTTTGATGGCATTCAAATTGCTTTAAAATAGTGATGGTATTCAGAGTTAATAGACTCTAATAAAGAACTAGAAATGTATTGGAAAGAAAAACATTTTGAGGGCCAGTGGATGGGTCTGACTTTCAACTTTTCTGATTTGCGTACATCAATTAATTTAAGTGTTCAGTGCTTCTCCTCCCTTCAACACGCTATTTGCAATAAAATATTAATTATGTTAGGGGGTAAAATAGACTCTTTCTGTGGGAAACTTTTCGTATTTTGCATTTTCATGGAGCATTTTATTCTGATTATAATAAATGTCCAGCCAGAATGAAAAAAAGCTGCATGTAAACACCTTACTTGGAAGAAAAACACCCAACCTAAATGCAATTTTAATTGAATTGAGAGATGTGGGAAAAACAGTTTCACAAGTTGATCAAAAGTTCCACCATGTTAAACAATGGATCTGATTATATAAAGATCTCATATTATTCATAATGGTGGCACTGAGATCTCTCTTGACTATGTTTGACACTTATTGGTTAATAGATATACTCAAAGAACCTGGCAGAAAGAAGGCGAGAACTGCAGATTTGTTCAGTACAGTGCACTGAAGACTAAAAGAAGTCCACTATTGTATGGATAAAGAAAAGATGAAGTCAAATCCCATATATAGACGTGCCACTGCTTTATTAAAATCAGCCAAATTGCAACACCTTTCTTCCACAAGTAGTAACAAACCTCCATTTTAACAGTATGTAAAATATGTATATATATATATATATATATATATATATATATCAAAATAATATACAATAATACAGCCTAATGTATGCATGCTACAAATTTATTCTTATTGACAGCATCAGTAGCCTATATGTAAACAAGAGGTCATATTAGGTAAGATATCTAATAAAGAGTCTTTCAGAATCAAATTAAATGGAATAAATCAACTGGCAGGACAGAAAAGTATGAATGCAAACAAGGCAAACAGGGCTGTTGTCTGCTGGAGCTGTCACTCGGGAAACAATGAAGGAGAAGATTGTTGTTAAAGGTCAACGTTTGCCTTCCAATATACACTTTTAGGCCACTTTATTAGGTACACCTAATAAACTGGGTTGGACCTCCTTTTGCGTTCAGAATGATCTTTATTTTATATGACACAGTCAACAAGGTTTTGGAAACATTCAAAGACTTTGGTCCATATTGACATGATAATATCATGAAGTTGCAACAGCTTTTTCAGCTACACATCCATTATGCAAATCTCCTGTTCCACCACATCCCAAAGGTTCTCTATTGGACTGAGATGCTATTGAAGGACAGTTTGAAATGGTATGAGGTTTGTGACATGGTCCATTATCCTACAATACTTGGGATGCCTGTGGTTTTTATATCATTTCCAATCGGGGCCAGAAGTGTGGCAAGAACATTCCTGACCCTACCATCTGAATGTTGCAGTTTAAACTGAGACTCAGACCAGACAGCATTTTCCAAACTTTTCCAAACTACTGTCAATTTTTGATGAGTCTGTGTAAATGGGGGCCTAGATTTCCTGTATTTTCCTGTTATTAGCTGACATCACTGCCACCAAATGTGGACTTGTGCTGCTGAACCCCTTCCGCTTCAAGGTTGTTGTGCATTCAGAGATAGTTTTCTGCATACCTTTGTTGTAACAAGTGACATTTTGAGTTCCTGTTGCCTTCCTATTATCTTGAACCAGTCTGCCCATTCTCTTCTAATGCAGCTTCAAAATCCAGCGTCTTTTTGAGCTGGTCCAAACCCTGGATAAATGCAGATGGTTGTGTCAGGAAGGGCATCTGAATAAAACTTATGCCAAACTAACCATGCGATTCACAAGACCCATGAACCCCATACCAGAGTGGTTGATGCCCGGGTTCACAATGACCGCCATCGGCACTGTTGACCTTTGGGCGCTGATGGAAATTGGGCTCCTGGAGAGGAGGAAGGCGTATTCGTGGGCAGAGAGTAAAAAAGGAAAAGCAAGAGAGTAGAGCTAGGAGTAGGAACTTGTTGGGACAATGATAAGACAAGAGCAAGAGTTGGTTAATATAATGCAGAGGAGGAAGGTGGATATTCTTTGTTTTGACGGGTGGAAAGGTAGCAAGGTTGAAAGTTCAGGAGCAGGGTTCAAGCTGTTCTATTATGGTGTGTGTGGAAGAGAAATGAGTAGGAGTTATCTTGAAGGAGGCGTTTGTTACGAATGTTCTGGACGTGAAAAGAGAGATGAGTTTGAAGCGAAACTGAATGTGAGATGTTCAGTGTTGTTATTGCTTTTGCCCCAAAGGTGGGATGTGAGTTAAGGTGAGGTAAATGAAGAGATGGAGAGTATCCCCAGAGATGGAAGATTGGTGATTGGTGAAGACTTCAATGGACATGTTGGAGAAGGCAGCGGAGGTGAAGTGGAAGTGATGGGCAGGTTTGGTAACCTGGATAGGAACGCAGATGGACAGATGTTGGTGGGCTTTGCTCAAAGGATGGAAATGGTTGTAGTAGACACTTTCTTCCAGAAAGGGATGACTCCTGTGGTGATGAAGATGAAGTGGACAAAGGCAGAGCAGAAGACGAAGTGTTGGAGGTTGAAAAAGGAAGTGTGTTGTGTGTGTGTTGGTTTTCAGAGAGGAGTTTAGACAGGCTCTAGGTGACCAGGGGGTGCTACCAGAGTCACATCTCTCATCATTTTCAAGGCATTTTCATCCACACAACTACTGTTTACTGGTTAATTTCTCATTTTTGAACCGTTCTTTATAAAAGCTAGAAATCACTGTGATTGATTAGTAGATCAGCAGTTTCTGAAATATTCAGAAAAGCCCATCTGGTACCAGCAACCATGTCATGTTCAAAGTCACTAAAATCCTATTTAGCCCCGATTCTGATGCTCAATTTGAACTTAAGCAAGCCATCTTGGCCTCATCTACATGCCCAAATGTATTTTGTTCCAGCCATGACTGGCTGATTAGCTATGTTCGATCAACTCAATAGATTTACCTAATTAAGTGGTCAATGAGGGACTAGCATTGTGTCACTTTTTGTATGAAGCCTGACCTATAGTCATTTAGAAAACTTATCAAAAGAGCAGATATGATTAAAAGAAAATTGTAAAAACAGTTGGAAACGACTGTCACATAATCGTTGGTTTTATGTTTGAGTTATGCCACCTTGTTAGTGTTAATGTTTTTACAATACACTGCCACAAATCAGAGAAAGTTTGGACAATACTGAGGGAAAAAAATGCCAAAAAAACAAAAAACTGTTAAGTATTGTGTAAAACGTCCACAGCTGTTCCACTATCATAAACCCAGGGTGCAAAATATATTTTGATGTTCTGAGTCAGCAGTTTCTGGGTGGATGCAGCTGGTAGTGAGTGACACACAAATCCATCTCGAGAATAGGCAATAACTATCACAGCCACTGGCCAAAAAAGTTATTCACTCTCAAAGCAAATTTAGAAAAAAAGCCAATTTCTAAAGAAAATATTAAAAAAAGAGAGAAAAAAAAAAGTTGGGGGGGGGTTCCGTGACGTACTGGCTAGATAACTGGGCTGGCAACCGGAGGGTCACCAGCTCAATCCCCGGCCACCACCAATGATGTGGGCGGGAGGAGTGACCAAACAAGCGCCTCCCCACATCCACATCCATGGATAAGGTGCCCCTGAGCAAGGCACCTGAAACCCCCACCTGCTCCCCAGGCACCACAACACAGCAGCCCACCGCCCTGGGTCCAGCAGCCCAGATGGGTCAAATGTGGAGAAAGAATTTCCCCACAGGCATAAATAATAGTAAATCAAATAAGAAAAAAAAAATCTTTTTTTTTTTTTTTTTTTTTTTTTTTTTTTACGCAAAAAAAGCCAATTTGGGAACTCAAGAACAAAATTGTTAAAATGGTGGAACTTTTTCAACTCTCCCTCCATTTAAAACACTAAC
>JBAMYA010041910.1:0-15075 GCA_037176975.1 Arrhamphus sclerolepis | reverse complement strand
CCAATTTTTTTTATATCAACTGGTTTCAAATACACTGTAACTGATTTTAACTAAATGTGCAAATATAAAATAATGTTACCAAGATGTTTTTGGCTGGTGTTGCAGCAAATGCAGCCACCACAGTCTGTATCTTGTCATGTCATGGTACTGGTACTCAATGACAATCATTTAAAAAAACAAAACAATTTTATTAAATTCTTCTTTCACAGATAGTGCTACTCAACACATACTAGTATCTAGTGAACCAGTTGATATAAAAAAAATTGGTATACTTACACAAATCTTCAATTGTCATCAGTACCTAAAGTGCTAAATGATTAGTTAGTTTGGTTGGATTTTTTAAAACTCTTAATCTTAATTTCTTACTTCAATCTTTCTTGTGATTCTGTGTGATTCACCTCTCTACATGCTTCTGTCTCAGGGTAAACACTGTATCCTGGATGTGTCCGGAAATGCCATCAAGCGACTACAAGTAGCACAACTCTACCCAATTGCCATCTTCATAAAACCCAAGTCTGTTGAATCATTAATGTAAGTATTAATGTCTTTTTCTTTTTTTTTATTACATGTTGCCAATTCAATAATGAATTAGTTTATCTTTAATTTATACAATGCTTTAAACAGGAGCAAAAGAATTATGGGAAACCTTGGAAGTACTTAACCTCATTAATCTACCATAAAATGTGATCTGATCTTCATCTAAGGCACAATACAGACAAATACAATGAGTGTAATCTCAGAAAACACAGGCTATTATAATTTATTTTGTCTTTATTTAACATACCCATTAAACAGTCACAGTGCTAGAAGGAAAAACTAAGTGAACCCAGGGAATAATGACTTCAACTAAAGCTAATTAGAATCAGTAGTTTGCTCATCTGGAGTCTAATGGTTATTTAATGAGTTTGGAATTGTGGCTCAGAGCTGACAAAAGACAAACCTATGAAGTCTGAAGAAACATCTGCTGATGTGAACCATCCCTTGCTAAAAAGATCCCTGCTTTGCATAATGCTGAAGAGGGATACAAAGTCACGACAGAGACTTTCTAGAAATTTGGAGTATCATTGCCACTCTTATTTGAGATCTCTTGGACGTCCAGCCAAGATGACTCCAAAGACACAATTCAGAATCTTCTATGATGTAAAGAAGAACCCACAAGTCAAATCTGAGCTCAAGGGAGCTGCTCTCATCAGACATCCTACTGTCGGAGCTGAAAAAGCCCTGGAAAGACGAATGATCCAAAATTTCTCCTGAACATTGTGCAGCTCTCATCCACAGATACTCAAAGAGCTTCATTGCTGCTAAAGGAGGTTCAACCAGCTGTTAATCCCAAGGGTAGTAGTAGAGGATTGCTGGGTAGTGTCAGCTGTCCTCTCAACAGAAGGTCAGCAGCTCAATCCCAAGCTCTGTCACATGTCGAAATGTCCTTCAGTAGGACACAACTCAGAAAAATCATAGGACGACTGTATATAAAGTCGATATATAAAGGAAGTGCTGTGGTGAAAGTGTGTTTGTGTGAATGAGTAATTGAAACATACTAAAGCACTTTGTAGAACCTGGTTATGGTTAAAAAGGTCCACTACATAAGGAATATATGTTACATTTTAATCTGCCACTATGATTAAAAGGCTTGAACTGAATACAGTGGCTTCATATACCCTTAACCTGACTAACCTGAAAGCTGGGCAGTCTTGAGTTTTGAGAAAACAAACAAATATTAATAATAAAAATAATGATAATAATAATAAATAACATTGACATATTTAGGCCCAACTTTTCATGTGAGATAAACGTATTATTAAGGCAATCATCTGTCTTCAGGGGTTTCAGAAAGCCCATTATGGCACACTTTGAGGTCAGATAGTGTTTTTGTTTTACAATTAAAGCCTCTCAGTGCACTCTTCTACCATCTAGTGTCTATAAAAAGCTATTACAGCCCACACTGCTCATCACTACCTTAACTCTGTTGCCACCTAGTGTCTTGTAATGTACTGCGTTGGTGTCGGTACAAGTGACCAGTCGTTTTAGTTTCAGACAGCTCTCGATTTGGACATGTAAACAATGTTTTTAATTATGTGCAGCGTATAGGGAATGATGATGGAAGATGGTGACTGATGACCGCTGAGATGCTGATTGTTGTAACATCAGGGGTGTGTTTCAGAAAGGAGGTTCAACATACTCAGTTTCTACATAACCCGCTTCCTGAAAACGGACCCCTGATGTCTATGGCACCTCTCCAGGCTCATAACAAGACTCCTGTCATCATGAGCCTTCTGTTTTTCTTCATGGATGAGACAGTAACACGGAACAGTGGCATGGATAGCTGTTGCCACCACCTGGAAGACATGTGAATTACACAAATTAGGCCTACTTGTTAATTGCTGCAAAGTTGAACATTTTTATTATGGAAGTCAATGGATATCAACTCACTTTTGAAACCATACCCTAGTGATCAGGTGAGGAACTGAAATTGATCTAGCGCAAAGCCCCGGTTACTGGTTACTGTTGCTAGGTCCAACACGCCAGCTGGGCCTAGCATGGCGATCTCACTGAATCTCACTGTACTCCCAGGAGAAATATTGGCTGATTTTTGGAGGAATAAGGTGAATATTTCAGGTAGGAGTAGACAGAAGGGCTTGCAGTACGCATTTGAAGGATACATTCATGATGTCTTGCTCACTCAGCAACAAAATAATGCTAAAATATGGATAAAAATAGAAGCAGACCTCCGGTAGGAGCCTGTTCTGTGTTGCGCTGTGATTGGAAAGTCTGTGCATTGGGGGAGTGGCTTTGCAATCGGTCAATTTTCTCTACTTCCAAGGTTGAGTCCGGCTAGCAACCCAGATGTAGCCACTTGGTCATCACTATTTCATGTCCTAATGTCTGTAAATGGCATTTTCTGGCTACATATAGGTTGCATGACCCGCTTAACACATTTTGAGTGTGTGACACATCATAGCGACCACTGTAATAGCATATTTTGTGCTGCTTGCCATGTCCTTGTATGCAGGGACATGAATAAGAGACTGACGGAGGAACAAGCAAAGAAGACGTTTGACAGAGCTTTGAAACTGGAACAGGAGTTTGGGGAGTTCTTCACAGGTAAGATATTAACAGAGACACAAATGCAAAAGCACAAATGTGTATTCAGAAAAAAAGTGCATGTAACTGTTCATATTTCTGTGTGTGTGTGTTCCATACAGATTTTCACAATTTGATTTACAATTCTCATTTCATAAACTGTAAGGTGCTGTGTAAAATGTAAAAATTAAAAGAATGAAATGATTTGCAAACCCCTATTTTATTCACGATAGAACAATGAAAACATATCAAATGCAATGCTGCAGAAACAGAAGTCATTTCCTGCATTCTGGTGCATTTTGACAGATTGTTAGACACCTAGTTTTACCTGTGAGTAAACATTTGACTCAAAGACTATTTCACAGACAGATACTACTATAGGTCCTCATTCAACAAGTTCATATGTGCATCAGCCTGTTTTTAAAGCCACTGCAATGGCTAATATACTGAAATTAATTTGACACAATTGATCAACTCTGGAATGGGATGCAGTGTTACATCTCTACCCTCCAAATGCAGTTAAGCACATTCCCCTCTGGGCTTCACACATGCCCCTCTAGGGTTTAGGAATTCAGGTGGAAGACATGACATTCATTTATTAAAAATATCCAAGAAGCCCATGCACTTGCTAATAGAGATGATTACTTGTGCTCTTGGGGGTTATTTACCATCAAGTATAGGGCACACCAAACAACCAAAGCCCAGCAGAACCTGCTCTCTTCTTGTTGCCTCTTTCAATCTTTCATTTTTCTCCTCTGGTGGACCTATCTTTAAAGTCAGGGTTTCCTTATGGCACGCTCATTGCTTGTAAATGTCCATATGACTGACGAGTTCTTTAATTTCAAATTATGCAATTGTGTTCTTCAGTCCACCTCGTCAGGATCCAATGTCATTCATTCATTTGAATCAGGTGTGTTAGAACACAGATACATCTACAGATGGGTTTCTGTTAACTGGGGTCCAGGCTACTTTTATGGGGCTTCAACCATGGCCAGTGTCCTATTACCACAAACAGTCTCTGAACAACAATTTTCAGAATCTGCGCAAGAGGCCAAGACAAGTCCTTTCCTTGGTTTTGATACTTCAGCACAAAGATTCATTGTAAATGGTTTTTGCTGTGGCCAGGAAGGACTCAACCTTGATGATTTTAGGTCATTCTAGTTTGTTTTTTTCCCACTTTTTTTCTTATTCTTTGGCCTTCTTTTATTATATTGGCATCTGGTAAATCGCAAAAGTGGTGCATGATCATCTACATTATGGTGTTTACTAAGTCAGTGGATCTGGCACTGTAATGGAAACAATGGCTGAAAGGTTCTAGGAGCAGGTCAACCCGTTTACCAAGCCAAGCCGAGCCAACTTTATTTATAAAGCACTGTAAAACAGTAACCACCGACCAAAGCGCTGAACATACAATGTACACTTCTGATGGAGTAAACAAAATATAAGTAAAAGAAGAAGATTAAAATAAGGGCCTGTAGCCCCCCACGAGCCTCCACCGTGTCCTCGGTACATCCTGGAGCAGCTGGTCAGCTGATCTGGGTGACCGGGAAGGAGAATGCAAATGCAGCAGCTCAGAGAGGTAGGACAGGGCAAGACCACTTCAAGATTTAAAAACAAATAAAAGGATTTTTAATATGGACTCTAAAATGGACAGTCAGTGAGTATAGAACAGAGTTCCAACCTCCAAGGCTTTGCCTGGGACCCCCTGCTACCTAAAAGCAGCAGAGCACTGGGGTCACGAGTTGTTGAAAAACACTAGAAAAGAGTCTGTGTAGTTATCTCATGCAGGTTTCCATTAGTAGCTGGTTCAGAGTAGCTTCATTCTGTGGGAACTAGGACCGAAACAAGTCCCTGCCTTAGCTTAGGGACTGCAATCTTGACATGGTGCTGACATCATTTCCTACCTAGATGATGTGCAAGGAGAAAATTTGACTATTCTCTTTTCATTCACTGCTGCCATTGTCATACAGGCAAAAATGGGAACACGGCAACCACCTCAGCTCCTTCGATGCTGACATCCTAGTTTCTTCTCCTCCTTCTTCTCCACCTCATCTTCCTCTGTCAATGTTACTTTGCAAACAGCTAAAATGGCTTTAAACTGTCCCCTTGTGGTTTGTGTATGAGTGTTAGTTTGCTAGGCTACTGCATCGTGGCAGGATCTTGCACGCTTGAGTGTGGTTCACATGTGTAAGACCTAACACAGGAGGTCTACACTTGTGTCTCCATCTGGAGAGAAACATGATAATGAACGAGTTATTAATGTATGCAGGGCCAACGAAGGACTTGCGCAACAGTAGTGCATCAGATGGAAAAGTTATATGACAGTGAAATAAATCTCTTCTATGAATAAATGCAATGGAGAAGTTTGTTTTGGTTTTTTTTGGTAAACTTGTCAGTCAGTATAATGTGAGCCACACAGCTGAAGTCCTGCACGCTGTCATCCTCTTAACAGCTAAAATGAACTGAAGCATTACTGCATGATGATCACAGCCCTACTGAGAGCACTGAAACTTTCAAAAGCAACAAGCAAAAATCTGAAAACCAAATGTCCACCTACCAAACAGATGATGTGATTTCCAAGTATCTGCGTTTGTCCGTTCAGGCCACACAGCTTTTGGTCTGACTTGCTGTTTGCAGAGCTCGGCAATGGGTGGGTGGCAAAGTTGCAGGCTGTCGGGAGTCATCACTTGATCATTATGTGCGAACAACTCAAAGACTCGTCAGACACTCGCCCTTGTGTGACCAAGCCGTTAGTGACGGCTGATGGATATTAAACGTGCCGTAAGCCAAGCCAATAAGAGAGCAAGGTGCTGGAGCACTGGATAAAGTCACTGTAAGAAACAGAATACCAGTATGGAAATCTGTAATGCAAGGAGAGAACACACAACACATGCAGGCAGCTACTTTAACTCGGCTTTGTGCATGTGTTCATTTTCTTTACTTTTGTCATCCATGTTCTGAATAAATCACAGCACAAAGAGCTTGCATCTTGATTTTTTATTTTTTTTATCTCACTTTGTCAAATAAGCATATGTTCTGCACATGGTTATGCCTCATTTCCCACTTGTGTTTTGTTGATAAAATACAGTTTTAGAGGCTAATTAGTTGACCAGGTCAGTGTCAGATCCTGTAGTGCTCTGTGCGCGTCACATAATGTGAACATCAAAATGACTTCAAGACTCCCAATTACAAAACAGAGTCAGGTATGTCTGAACAGATGAACAAATCTGCCAACTGTGAGAGTCGCATCCTCTGATAGCGGCCTTGAAGAATTATTGTTGGACTGAAAGGCAGGCAGATGATTTCCACTGAACATGGAGCATGTAAGTGATTGGAACCCTTTTAGGCATGAATGTAACCCCAATTTCTTTTGGCTTTTTCAGCGCTGGTTCAAGGAGACACTTTAGAGGACATTTACAACCACTGCAAACAGGTCATAGAGGAACATTCAGGACCTTATATCTGGATCCCATCAAAGGAGAAGCTACAATGACTCCTGACTCTGGAACGGTGTCTGGACTCGTAGGAGCTAGTAACGAGCTCTCATACATGAGAAATAGGCCTGTATTTATACTTACTGAGAATAAGATTTTTTTATTTTTCATTTTCTCTGTTGTTTGGTTACTGCATCGTTTTCTCAACATGAATGTTCCTTAATATAAATGTTTTAAGAAAAATGGGAAAGAAAATGAATTGAAACTAACATTGAGTGTAAATGGGTTTTCATACGGGGGTGGGGGGGGTTAAAACAGCAGATGAATTTGCTTTGCATGCAAAGGAAAGTAGGTACTCCAACTGTAACACCAACTTTCTCCTTTAATACTGCAATTAGCAAATAAACAAATGCAGTCTAAGATTTTTTTTTGTCTGTTTTTGCATCTGTTTATCTGACACTCACTTTTTGATGTCTGTTTAATTTGTATTTATTTCTATTGAGATGTTGCTTTGACAGAGAAGAAATAGGAGGGAAAAGCTTTGGGTGAAAGGAAATTTAACACTGTATTTTGGTACTTGGCTACAAAGATTTCAGCTTTGCAACATTTTCTAGAAAAGTTGAGGCAGAACAGCTTTTACCACTTCATAATATTTCCATTCCTTCTCACAGCACCTCAAAGGTGTTATGTACAGCATATATGAATGAATTAATCATTTGCCCTGTGAGACTAAAAAAAAAGAAGCTTAGTTTTCATTTAGCAAAATCAATCCAAATATATCATTAAAATACATTTCCAGGCAGGATGCCTAGAAGACGACCAAAGACATTTATAGATGTAGTGAAAGAGGACATGAAGATGGTTGGTGTGGGAGCAACTGATGCAGAGGAATAGGGTAAGATGGAGAAAATTGATTGGCTGTGGCGAATCCTGAAAGGATCAGCTGAAGAGAGAAACATAAAATGTTTACCTTTATTTCTTTATGAAGAATAAAGTAACATAATGGCGGCAGCCATTTTGAAAAGGCAGGTGTGACATCATTTACTTTTCTGTTGTCCACCCCAAGAAACACCAGGACTTAGCAGAGTGAGATGTGTAGTATGAACGCTATAAGCGAAACCTGATGTGCACTGCACTTTACAAAAATTAATCGCTGCTTCTCAGGAGCATAAGACTGCATTTTTTTCATATCACCTCTACGTTTCCTATTTTGGGGATTATTGTGAAACTCTTGATTTAGAAATGTCACTTACAGTCAGAAAGGGCACCTGATGAATTATATGAGGCTGATCTTCCATTCTGATGCCAAATATATTCCTGCTGGTGTTTCCCTCGAAGAACAAATGACGGAAAATTCTGAAAATTACACACAGTTTGGAGGATATTAGATCCTTTTATCTTATGCCATATTTGCATTGAACTAGTATTACCTGGGGACCTACTGTAATTCCAAAAGGAATATAATCCTTCATTATGTCAACCGCTGCTGCCACAGAAACAGAAAGGGTGGACGGAGGAAATTTAAAAAAACAAAAAGACTGAATTATTGAGATGAGCTTTCACACATAATTTAATTAATCCCATGGCCTCTGCTGAAATAATGTAGGTAGTTTAAGGTGGAATTTTTACTTTACAAATCACGTACATGATGCATTCTCCCTGGATCGATGTCTCCGACTTACAGATTACTGCAGTTCACTGGTTACTTGCAGGGAGAAGACCAACAAGCCCTTTTTAGACAAAATCTGAGTGCATTTTACACAACATCAGCACTCTGGATATTCTAATAATGTCACATCCACTGCACTTTTTTTTTTCCTTTCTTAATGTTTCAAAATGAAATCTATCCCTTACGTTTTCTGTTATGTAAGATCATACATCCTAAATTCTCTGTGTTCTGTATCGCAGTAATTACCCTGCTCCTCGCTCACTCTGTTATTGGTTACCTTCCTAAACCAGACACATTACTGCCAGTCATGTACCATGGTGACAAAGACAACTGGAGGACATTTATTATTTAACTGAATCTTGTCTTGTGCAGAGCTAGCCCCACAAGGTTATAGATGTACGGGCTGGGTTCATCCCCGTTTGAAGTTTAGGGGACTGTTCTACAAATGCAGTGACTGCTTGGGTGAACAGGAAGTTGTTGGGATGGGGAATGTCAGCCTAAAAACTGGGTATAAAACAGCTGAAGAAAGAGGAAAAATAGAAAATAATGGTTCGCCACTGACTTTTTACGTTTTAATAATGCGATGGACAGTTTTTAAGTCAGTTTCAGTAGTTTCAGTGTCTCTAGGTGTTTGATGTTGCTTTGTTTTTTTGGTGCAGATTAATAAACTGAATCTCTGAAACTCAGGAACATTTTTCCATGAATACAGGATGTGTCTTCTTCGTTGTTCAAGGAGTAAGAAGCTGATTACTACAGCCATTATGTTTAAATAAGTCATTCAAGCTGAGGCATACTGGTCACTGCAGGACTTTAACAGGTAACGCTTCTTTTAGGCCTGGAAATGTATAATTTTACACTGTTCGTCAAGACCATGTCCAAGCTTGTCTTTCATTTATGTAGATTCTGAAGTCGGAGGCTGGAAGCTTTCCCTGATTAAGATTACAACTATTGAATATCTGTAAGTAAAGGTAAGTACCCTATTTTGTGAGTGTTTGAGTAAAAATTGTTTGACGAGAAATGAAGAGAGAGAGAAAAAAGGATTATGAGTATTTCCATCAAGTGAGAGGAAGTGGAGGTGGTGGATGAGTATAAATACATCCATGTTCAACTGGACTTTAAACTACTCTGAAGATGGAAGATTGTTGCTGTCTCCAAGAAGGGACAGAGCAGACATTTCTTTTTGATGAACCTTAGCTCCATCAGTGTATGTGGAGGAAAACAGAGCAGACATGTGTTAATCATTAAAAAAGAAAGAAAACATCCAGTGTTGCTAAATACAACACTGAACGTTTAAATACAGAAGTGCTTTCTGTCAACTCCGAAAGGCCAAAATTATTTCAAAAAGGACAGATAGAGATGGTTACAAGAAATTGCACGTCCGGAAAACTAGATGAGAGTTCAGTTAGCATTTGCTCATTTAAGTCTCTCTAAATGTCTGCAGATTGGTGAAATTCTTGCACCAACAAGATATCATGGCCATTTCTAAATGGGGGGCTTTGGCTGTGTTTCTGTTGTTGTTGACCTGAAAAATATAAGTCGCAGCCAAAGTATCGTTCTGTTTCAGGTTTAAAATCCCCAAATGTTTTTCTTGCTTTGTCCATTTTATCATGAATGCTTCAAGTTGAGACTTGTGTACACTTAAGATGGTTAGAAATAATGGCAAAGGAGAAAGTTCACAATAAAAAGTATGAACTTCAAAAATACTATAGTTGTGTGTAATGTTATGTGGATTTCAAGCAAGAATATAGTTTTTCAAACTTTGTGGCGGTGTTATCAAAAAAGATTAGGTTATTTGAAAATTTCCTTCAGTATCTTCAGAGATCTTTCCTCCACAGAACATTATTTCTATGAAAGGTTTAAAAGGTGTTTTTAAATGTGTTAGCTTGCAAAGTGAAATGTGACATCATCAGTAGCAGAAAGACTGAACTACCTCATTCACATCTCAGAGGTACATTCTACTAACTTGAACTCGTCAATTACGAACAACCAAGAACAGAAGTTGGCACAAACCTGGAACTACGAAACGAATCATGAGCTATGAAATCTCATTGAAGTTCTCATAACCTAGGGTTCATGAGAATCTGCAAATTCTATTACTTGTAAACAGATGTTCTGCTGTAACAAACAAACGCCATACTTTTGTGAGCCTTCAGTCACGTATATAATAATGAATCATCGTTAAAACGTCGTAGATGAATCAGAAAACACGGAAATGCAAAATATGGCCCCTTTAACCACATATGTTCCCTGAACACAAACTTCGAGGACTGCACTAACCCAGCCATCACTGCAGTCTAAAGACGCGTCTCATTGGTAGAATCCAGCTGTCAATCAGAAGGACTGTCCACTCACAGATCGCCCTGCACGGATGGGATGGATATTCTCAGTGTGTACAGTATGCTGCAAAAATGTTGATACAGCTCTAACCCCAAGAATTTACTCAAAAGTTTTCGCAGAGCGCGGCTGTTCTGACAGGTACGTGTCGGTAAACCGCCGGCTTATGTTTCGCTTACATTTTACTATCAGTTAAGCGTTTAAGACCCAGGAAGTGTGAGTTATAGCAACCACTCAGCTGATGGTAACAGCGGTTAGTTGTAATCACAGTTTTTTGGCGGATTCTGCACATTTGTTGTGATATTTTCGGTGTAACAACGCTGAAAGGTGAACTCCCAGTGATGGGATGGGGTTCGTGAGACGGTCCGGTTCGGTCCGGGTCAGAGCACTTTGCAGACCGGGGGAGGGGAGATCCGAGAGGAGAATTTTCCCCCACCTCGAGGAAAACGAAAGTGATTTCTGCTACATGATGTGACTGAACACGTCTGTTTTTCTGACAGAGTGAGCTCATTACACTGTTACTTTGGGAGGATGAGGTCGGTAAATGTGTCGTCTTTTGTCGACATTTAGATTCATCATCTGTGAGAAGCTCCGTTTCCGTGACCATATCAAGCTGCATACAAGATCTAGGGAGACTTCCGTTTTACATTTCAAAATAAAACACTTGTACACATAACCACCACACATCCGGGAACTTTGTGTTTTCAAACATATCCATCCCATTTTCGGGGCAGGTAACATTTGACTAACATTAAATAAGTTTTCTGAAATGTTTGCAAATTTAAAGGTGTGTACAGTGCGTTTTTGTAGCCGGTAAATGTCAGATTCATATCTCCTGACAGGTAAATAATTATATTATGTTGTTGCCCAACAATAATTGTCAACATTATGCAGAACAACTTTCAGTCTGTTTCATATAAAGTAGAAAAATTATGCCACCAAGTGTATATATTCAGACAAACGTCATACCTGACATCTAGAATTACCTTAATCAATCTGCAGGTGATGTTCTTCTCACACCTGTTTCATTTTTTTGTGCGTCAGACATGTTTTGGTTGTCTATCCAGTTATGAGAAACTACTGATATCATAATCATGTTGTATGCTAAGTAGCACCGTTCACAATGCGCATTTTTTATTTATTTAGCTATGTTCTGCTCTTTAAATGAAGCGTCACATCTGACTACTATGACTTTTAATCACAGACAGTATTAAAAGAACTGGACAAACCCAATTTCATGTCATCCATAGGATTTCTGAAGTGTAAGCTTCATCCTCCTTTCATTTATATTGATTTACATGAATGCTGAAGAACAGTGAAATTTTGTTCTGCTCACAGTTTACACACAAATCGGTTCTGTTTACATTTCATGAATGAAAAACGTATTTAAAATCAGAATAACTATCACTGTCAGGTCTTTTTTTTCCACAGCTAAGACTTCAAGACAGTGCCAGTCACAACATAGTTAAAGTGATGGCAGACTGCATGACTATATTACTGTGGATACCGTAACATTTTTTATTTCTGCTGCAAAAGTTGAGCATCATAACATGGGGATCACAGCCAGCCCCTAGTGGTCATTCGGGGAACTCCAGTTTACTTAATTTGACTTCAAATCCAAAAACTGGATGTTGCCCATTGCTTTTAGTCTCAGAACTGATTACTGTTTTCTGAAACAAATGAAAATGAGTTATTGGAGCTAAACAGCTAAGACAGTTTTAGCTAACAGTATTATGTGTCAGAACTGAAATAAAAATGAGGAGTGACATTTTGCTAATGCTGCAGCTGATATTCATGTCAGAATCATGATCATCGGTGGCACTTGGAATTCAAATAACAGGCTTCTATAAAATATATAGAATATAGAATAACAGGCTTGCTTATAATTGACTTAGCAGTAATGAAATTTATTCATGACTGACTGAGATGCACAGTTTCTCAGTTTAATTCTGTCTGTGAATTGTCTCCCCTTTACTCTAATGAAGTAAATTAAAACAGAAACCGGGCTTTCTGTAACTGCTCGTCCCAGTGGAGCGCCGGTGGTCTTCGTTTCAGCTCAGGCATCACTCTTTTCAGGTGCTGCTTAGGTGGCAATGTCTGCTATGCGCATGGATGAACAGATTTGATCAGAATTCGTGTAAAGTAACATTAGTTAGCATCTCATGTTAGTGTGAGCTTAGCCTAGCTTAAGTGGCTAACTTACATGCACAGATCTAAATTAGATGAGCTCAATTCAGTTCAATTCAACTTGCAATTCAACACAAATTGTACAATACAATACAAATGGCTCTAGGTGCTTTACAGAGACCTGGGTCATGGCATCTGGGCAAATATTAAGTAAAGAAACAGTGAGAACTAACAGGTAAAAACTGCCCTAGTGGGATAAAACCTTTCAGCCAAGAAGTGGGTAAAATAGCCAAGACAAGTGGTTATATTCCAGCCGACTTCCAGGTCTGCTTGTCTGATGTATTTGCAGTTTTTTGTTTGTTTGTTTTTTTAATAAGTGGGATTAGGTGGAGTCAGCTCCAGTCACTATACTGTCCTGAAGGAGCCTTGAAAATTGGAGGATGCTTTATACTGCAGATGTGTATGTTTGTGTGAACATTTACATATGCACAACCCCAATTCCAGAAAAACTGGGTTGATGTGCAAAACTAAAGGCCGGTATTTCTTTTGTGCATGAGAAACCAATTTTAATTGTATTAACCTTACAAGGCTAACCCTGCAAAAAAAATGTGCAAAATACTGTTCAAATGCTTAGTCTGTCCTGGATCTCGCTGGAGATTATGACTTGTGGTTACAAATGTGTACGTTTGGAGCACATGCGTCACGTGTAACCGCTATCCTGCTTTCACGCCTGACGCCACGACGTCTGATTGGTTTGGTTTTAGTGTGATGGACGTGTCAGTGAAATATCAATGAGAAGGGATGCTGTATCCTGGTTTTAATTTGTGCAGCAGAGCTTGAAACCCCGCTGAATATGGTCTTAAATCCAGTAAATATTGCAGCAGAGTTTGTGTTTCTGAGAAACGTGGAAGTTTCATAAATACTTGTTCAGCAGTTCTCTGGTTGGTAGAACCGCTCGTAAGAGCAACTCCTGCTGGTACGATGTGATTCCTCATGTGTGTTGCGTCATCAACGTATTTTATCTTGGTGTGAAACCGCTTACATGTAGCATTACTCTTGTCTAAATCACTTGCACCGTCGACCTTATAGAAGCCAAATTGCTTCCAAACAGCTTTTAACGCAGTCAGAACTGGTTGAATCTCGGTCATTTTATAATCGATTCAGAATCGTCCAGGGCCGGATTGCGATGCTACGAAGAATCAATTTTTTTCTCCTACCCCTTGAAATTACACTTATAGAAAGCAATAATGTGCAAATTTCATAAATCTGTATTTTATTTCCATTTGAAAATAAAGATTATATCAGTTGCTGAAACTGAAAATAGTAGCTCATTTCGACTTGGTTGGCAGAAACACACCTCAAAAAAGTTGGAACGGAGGCAACAAAACCGGAAAAATAAATTTTCGGAAATCAAATCGGGAGCATTTGTGAATGAATATCCGACAGTTTTCGCTGTGTGCGCTCCCGCCGACGAGGGTGTGTCTCTCGGCGGTCGTGCATGTCAGCGCTGCAGCTTTTATCACCGCAGGCTATCACACTTAACCTCTTGTCTTTCATGAAGGCTGTAAACTTATCTAAAGACATCTTCTTATCAATTGTTATTGTCACTACTATTATTTATTTATTTATTTTTTCCGGCTAGACAGTGCTAAACTCCATACTACATCCATTACGACAACATGGCTTTGCAGAAGAAGAGCCCAGTTGCTGAACTGGCCTGCCTGCAGTTCAGCCCTCTCACCAACAGAAAATATTTGACGCATCGTAAAATGAAAAAAGTGGGAGCAGAGGCCCAATGCTGTTTAGCAGCTACAATCCTGCATCAGACAACATTCCTCTGCCCAAACTCCAGCAACTGTCTCCTCACTTCCCAGACTTTTACAGGCAGTTTTTAAAGGAGAGGGGAGACGACACAGTTGTAAACATAACCCTGTTCCCTCTTTGAGATGTGTTACTGCCATCAAAATCAAACTACTACTATTTTCCATGAAATGGTCTCAGTTTCAACATCTGATATGTTCTTTGTTTTCTATTTGGAATAAAATATGGGTTTATGAGATTTGCAAGTCATTGCATTCCGTTTTTATTTATGTTTTACACAGAGCTTTCACCCACCACATGGTAGGCCTGTTTCTGATTCCTGAGTGCGTCAGGACGAGCATTCAGTGTCAAACTTGTGAGGTGCAGATCGTGACGCTGTGGTGACCCCGAACCAAAAGCAGCTGAATAGAAAGTTTTATGCTGTTAGTACTTTAATTACAGATCAGAAGTGTTAATTAGCTAATGTGTTGCCAGCTAGCTGTTCCCAATAGAACCTTTACTCTAACCACAACCCTAATAATGCATATACAGAGGGGAGAAAAAGTATTTAGTCAACCATCAATTGTGCAAGTTCTCCCTCTTAAAAAGATGAGAGAGGCCTGTAATTTT
>JBAMYA010041909.1:0-40671 GCA_037176975.1 Arrhamphus sclerolepis | reverse complement strand
ATGAAAGTGTTCCAGCTGCATGCAGGGTGGTGAAGATAGTAGGATTCAATAGTACAAACTGTAGTTACTTCTGTTTAGTGCTCATTTTCAGTCTTGAGTTCATCGAGCCCAGATTCCTAAAAGACTGTACCACAGATGGGCCGTTCAGACTCACTTCATGATCCCTCTGTCACAGATTGTCTCAGTAAGCCCCCACTGCTGGTCCATTCCTCTGTAACTTATGGTTTTTTGTAAAGAACTGGGTTATATATGGACAGTGTTTTCAAGTCTATTATTCTAATGGTGAAACTGATCAATTGATGAAAAAAAAACTACTCATGAAAACTTGCTGGTATCTGTCACCTCTCAATATTTTTTAAATTATTAAATTCTGAGGTTCGGCCCTCAAGGCTGGATTCTTCCTAAGGAGCACTAATGACTTTTTATTTATTTATTTTCGCTGAAAGGGATCAACATTTTTACAGAATATCCACGAAGCACCACAGCAGAGATCCAACTCAACTGTTTCAGTTTTAGAGACATTTCAAATCTTTTTCTACTTAAACGGTGCATCTCTATTCTCCTCTGGTTTTTATCTTTTTGGAACCAAATCTAGGTTCTGTGTGGTGTTTACAACCAACCATTACAAGATGTAACTTTCAAATTCTTGACAACACTCCCAGCTTTTCATTTGTCTGACTAGTAGTAATGATTTAAAGCATTTAATAATTCCATAAATGACAAAAACAGTGATTGAGATACTACATGTATATATATTGACCATTTTTCTTTGAAAGACCTGCAGAAGTTTGTTTCTGTGCAGGACCAAATTAGTTGTTGATAAGGACAACGTTTAAAATCCATAAAACCACTACTTGGTTATAAGAATGTGAAAACTAGTGATTATATGCATTTTTGAAAGCTGAACTTGCTTGATTCAAATTGATTTTTTATTTTATTTTGGTTAAACTGAGCTGCAGCAGTTGATTGTTACCCTCTGGGTTTCGTGGATGCAGTGTGGTTGGTGTAACTCAGCAATTTAGCTCAAAGGAAAAAAAAAAAAAAAAAAAGTAAAGCTCCTTTAAACAAGACTTTTTTCCCCTCCCTTCCCAGAAAATCCACTGCGTGAACTAGAAGGGTTAATGGTGAATGTGGGCTGATCCAGGAGCAGGCAGGCGTTAATGACCTTCTTTTGGCCACAACTCTCCAGTTTATTAGATGTGTTTCACTGTGAAAGAAAGCAGACCAGGTTTTAGTCACAGCACCTATTGTAGTCTGCTGCCCAGAAACAGCCCTCTAATCGGTTTAGTTGCCAGTACACTGCATACCACACACACACACACACACACACACACACAATCATGTTTCCATCACTACAGAAGCTTCTTTTGAACACCACCCCCATTTGTTTAGGTATAATGCTACATTTTTTTTTTTTTACCCAATAGAATCATTTACTGCAGGATCTTGTAAACAGATTCATATCTTACTTTTCTTGGGACTGCGCGGTTTATCTGATTAGTTATTGTTGAGACCATGACTCAGTCTCAGCTGGTACATATCATAGAGAATTCCTATTTTAAAGTTTTTATGGGGTATTTATGAAATTATTGACGTGCTTTGATCAAAACACCAGAGAGAGTACAAAAGCTCCCTTTTCTGGTTGCTCCTAGCAGCCAGATTAGGGAGCACTCCACCCCCCCCTCTGTGGTGTTTTAGAAGTGGTGCTTTGTGCTTGCTACTTCTGGGGGGCAGCAAATGCAGCATGATGTGAAGTTGGGTGGGGAAAAAGATGAGGTAGGGGGATAACTCTACTATGGTGCTGGGTCTGTGATGTCACAGTGCCCTGAAACACTGAACAGCTCATTGACAGATTTTCAGACCTAAGCTACCCTAAAGTAGCTCAACGTTTTCCTGTTAGATTTTTTCTGTAAATGTGTCACTTCAAACACCCAATTAAATGATGATTCTAAGTACAGAAAAAGTATTAAATAAATGATATTTGCCTCTTAACTGTAGCCGTGGTATAAATTACATTTATATACTTAGTATATAGTAGTATAGTATAGTATTAATCTTGGGTATAATCCTAGGTGCTTGTATATTAACGTATGTGTGATACTACATTGTACATTTGGCTTTGTTAAAGTATGAGTATAAGGTTTAACTGTTTTCATCACTTAGCCTCCTGTGGCGTTTGCTGACCTGATGGGGGAACCAGGAAGACCTGCGTGGCCTTTGTGGGAGCTGCTGAAATGGATGGTGGGAAAGTCAGACCATACAATGGCTGCGATCAGTAAGAGGAGAATAACTTTTATGCATTTAAAGTGATAGTAATTGAGTTTGTTGTTGTTGTTTTTTTCTTTGTGTCTGTTCATATTTTTCTACGTAGCAGGTCTTGGAGTGGTAAAGGTTTCTGTGAACTAAGCTGTGTATGGTTTCTCGTCTCCAGTGCTGGGCCTACTCGAGATGACTCGCGTGTCCAAAACCTCGCCCTCCATCATCCAGAAAAAAGAGAAGCTGCAGAAAGAGATGGACGCGCTGCTGGGAACCGACGGGATTGTTCTTTACCCCCCACACCCCAGAGTGGCACCCAAACACCACCACCCGCTCTTCAGCCCCTTTGACTTCGCCTACACTGGTTAGCTGTTCTACACCCGCCGACACCTCATATTCAAACAGTCTCGTTTCATGCTGCAGCCGTCACATTAACGGACAAGCAAGCGCAACAGATGTGGCTGAATTTAGCAACGATCAGGCGCTCAGGCGGTTTCCTGAATAAATGTGTCCCAACTTTCTTCCTCCACTAGATAAAACTAAGAATGCTCTCCGTTTTAATGACGCACTAATATTTTTAACTGATCCCACTCACAGTTTTGTTCAACACAAGCACGCTGCATGTTCTCCAGTTCATTATTTTGTAGCAAAAATTAATGTTATTATGACAATCCTGGGGCCTCATTTATAAAACCTGTTACGCAAGAAAACGTTGCGTGAAGCAGGGAAGGAGGAATTTCACAATGGAGCACGACTCCGCGATGATGTCACATGATGTTCATTCTTTAACAAGTACTTGAAAATGCATTTGACACCTCAGACATAACATCACACAAATTACTCAATATTGTTTCAATTCCTTTTAGTTCATCAATTGTTTCTCTCTGATTTTGCAGAACAGCATTCGTCGTCCTCCAGACGTGCATGCGCTTGGAGCGTGCTTGTATGGTCTCCATGGTTACCATTTTGACCAATAACATTGATCGGCTTGCTCATTTAAATACACATTGACATTCACGAGGTGCTTTGCATTGATCATTTATGGTTGAATGTGGGCGTGTAGAGGGCAGGACAGGAGGCGGAGCCTTGTACGCAACTGTTGACGTGCAGCTGTGATCTATAAAGGGAAATTGCTTGCTGGTGTGCGTACGTAGGGTTTTATAAATCGGAATCCTTTTTTTGCGTACGAAAATTCTAACTTTTTGGCGCTAGAAATCTTCCAGGATGGAATCTACACAATGTTTAATAAATGAGGCCCCTGAGTCACATGAATGGATTGTTGCATACCTCGATGACAAGCTGATGGCGATCCATTCATGTGAATCAGGTGTGTTGTGGCAGGGAAGCGCTTATGATCTGGAGGACAGTAGCTCTTGGGGACTGGAATTGGAGACTCCCGATCTGGAGCATCATGAAAGTACAAGATCGAGAATTGTTGAGCAGCTTCAATGATATATCAAACCAGAATAGGTCATTTCTCCAACAAAACTCCATCAACAGGTCTCCTCAGTTACGAATTTTTATGGTCGGCTGTTAGAAGAAGAGGAGATGCTACACAGCAGAAAACATGAATCAGACACATGTTGCAGTCATTAAATACAAAATAACTTTTATTTTCTTTAGATAGCATTTTATCTCAATTTAAACATTTGTTATATTTATTTGTCCTTTTGTAAAACAAATATGGGTTTATAAATCATTGAATTCTCTTTTTATTTGCACTTTACTAAGCATCTAGACTGGTTTGGAGTGGAGGTTGTGCCTGGAATCAATGAATATTCGTAATCACAAAAATGTGTTTTATCTTGTTTTCAATTTGCCATACAGCTGATGGTGAAGTATTCAAAGTAACATCTTCTGAAAGATGAAGAGGAGCTCTTCAGGAGTCTGTAACTCCATCTGATGCAGCTGGACCCCGACCCCCCTCTAAAATGATTGTTTAGTGTAACAGAAACGATTAAATCATGTCCTCGTGGTTCTAATGTCCAGTCTTTGTTCAGATGCAGCCGAGTTTCCTGCACTGATGATCGTCTGCGCCGCAGCTTTGAATGTTTCCAGTGTTTCACCTGCAGTGTGTGAGGAAGGGAGGCAGGGGGCTCCACTTACTTAACATTTGTGTTGCTGTATAACATGTAAAGAGCTCTGGCAGTTATTTGAGATCTGGGGTGTCTTTTGACACGTTTGCGTCGTGTCCTGATCACGTCTGGTGCCAACCTCTGCTCTGCGTTGTTTGTTTGTTGGTCTGCTCCAGATGTTCTGCTTCAGCTTCTGTCTGACGTTCTGCTTCTGTCTGTTTGTCATGAACCCTGGAGGGTGAGCAGGTCAGTTTGAGTGTTTACGACTGACAGGAAATCAGTTGTCTCAAATGCTGACTTCAGTGGGAACCCTTCATGTTGGTGTCTTTTCTTTTTGTCCTCGGTCCTAAAACCAGCTTAAACAGAGACGTGAAATAATCACATTAAAGATCTTGACTCTAAGTCTACCACCGTTTACCTGTAATGTGAATGATCTTATTAATAATGCTGGTGTCTTCTCTTTGACCTGATTAAAGAAAAACATGTTGAACTTGTTGCTTCTTGTTTGTTCGCCTTCATTCAAACTTTCAAATGTAACAGATCTATCATGTTAGACAACCACCGAATGTAAAACAGTGATGTCTAACACTCGATGCTGCATGGCACCAGTCCAGCTGGCTCAGCACCATTGACTTGGAATACTGGACCAACTATCTGGTCACGTGACCCATAGATTTTGAAGCCCATTTTTTCTCAAACGGTGCAGGTGCCAAGCTGCAAAGAGGTGGGACCAGCATCCTGCTGTGGTTAGCATGGCTGAGCTAAACTTCATCCTCCAATCCTTCCAGACCAACCAAAGCCAGTCATGGTGGTCCGTTAGTTCAATCCACACAAGCATAAGAAAACATATTGTCTTTAAAATATGATGATCTGTTTTGATTCAAGGCTCAGAAGTCATCATAATGTTAAGCGCTTAGTAGCTAAAATGATGACAATGGCTAGCTGTCAGTCAAGTATGTCAAATGATGTCTAGGCGCCTGATTGGTCAGATTTATTGCTTAATATAAATTTATCTGATGTGATACAAACGTACAGTTGTCTGTAACCATGGATGACAAAAATGATTTTGTAAATATGTTTAATTCTGCTGTAATGTTGGTGCTTTTAACATGGGGATCAATGCAGATTTGCTCTGTTTTGGAGCCAGCACCTAGTGGTCAGTGGAGGAACAGCACCAAAACGTACTTCCTGGATGAGCTTCAACCCAGAAGTGGGATGGTTACTGATTGGTTAACACCATCGACATCCTAGTGAAGGTGTTATCATCGATGTGACAACTGTTACTATGGAAATGTACTTTCGAGCTCTAGATGAGCTGCATTAGATTATTATTTAGCAGAAATCATTAAAACCCCGATGATAATGTCAAATAATCATTGATTTATAAATAGATACATAATCTCTGGAATCATCCTCATGAAAACAACAATATGAAAAATCCCCGCCTAGAACTGGATCCTAAAAGTATTTTACGGCTAAGGTGTGCCATTTACTAGAATATTATAAATTTTATACAAAATTCTATAGAATTAATCTAATCCACACAAACTGTTTCTGCCACTTATTATAACCCTGACCCTAATCATAACAAGAATGGTTGTCACAAAGCATTTTGGTTCAGATGTGATGCAGATTATTGATGGCTACTATTCTAAATTTCTCAGATATTGGTCATCTTAAGCAAAAATAAAAAAAATAAAGAGAGGATCACTATCCAGGTAAGTCAACATGGAGGATCAATTCTCCTTTACAACCTGACGACCTGATCAAGAGGCAACATAGAAAGGGCAAATAACCAAAAGGTTAACATTTAGAACAAACAAAACCATACTTGGACATTCATAAAAGTTTGTGCAGTTACATACAGTATAAAAAAACGTAAATATTTAAAAACAGGTGCAAGGATCAAAAACTAAGATTTGCACCAGTTTTTTTAAAAGATGAAAGTTGCAAGAAAGAAATCAGTTTTAATGTCTGTTGGAAGTGATTCCAGTCTCTTGAAAAAACAAAAACAAAAACAGATTTTAGGGAAGAGTAAGTTAATAAGGAAAAAGAACAAGGTATGTGACTGCTGTTGGAAATATTGACCAATGAGTGGAGATAAGGTGGTGTTTTACTGATCAGAGTTTTGTAAATGAACAGAGATCAATGTTTGTCTATGAGAATGAAGAGAAGACCAGTTAACCAGTGAATATAGACTGCAGTGCTGGGTTTTATAGGATGCTCCAGTAACAAATCGAATGGTGATAAATGACATCTAGTTTGTGGAGGAGAGCTGATCTGTAGATTACATCTCTGTAATCAGGAATTGGAAGGACTGTCGCTTTGACTAGAAGCTGTTTTGTGAAGTTTGTCAATGAAGATTTGTTACGATAAAGAAAACCAATCCTTGATTTGACTTTAGAAAACAAATTATTGATGTGAGTTTCAAATGAAAGAGAAGAGTGAAACCAGATACCGAGATATTTAAAGCAGCTGACAAACTCAATCTCAGAACCAGACAGTTTCTACGCCAAGTTTAGATCAGAGAAGGCACTTTGGATGTAAGTCAGGTGTTTTATTGATATTTTTGCTTTAGGATGTGTTTTCTGTGAATAAACTCAGGTAGGTCAGAACTGAACCTCAGCAGTCATGATTCTTTATTCTTTAGTAGAGTATGAGTGTTGAGAACAGCACTAAATGTTTTAAAGTATGTCCATGCGTCTTCGATGTCAGGAATAATCTCAATTCTTTACCAGTTTACAAGTGATGGTAAAGTTTTTTTCTTTTTTTTAGCAGGCGTGGGTGTATTGTGGAGGTACCTTTGCGAATATAAGCTGCTGCTGTGAACCCTGAGGCTTTGACAAAAAACTCCAGGTGTGTATCTGTCTGGTCTGTTGGTGAGTATGACATCAATAAGTGTGCCAGACTCCATTTTCATCCTCATAATCCGGGACAGATTTAAGGCATCTAATTGTTCTCTAGTGATGTAATGATTTTTTTAATATCTAGATGTTCAGATAAGTGTTAAAACTGTCTTTCACTATTTTAGCATGAAACCATAGTAATGGATCTACAGTTGAACTCTCATCCAGTTCATCCTTTTATTGTCGTCAGTGCTGATTGGCTGTTTGGTTTCAGACGGTTGGAATCAGGTTTGACCAGCAGAGGGCGCCATTTCACCGCTAAGAGCTGCCTGAGCTGAAGCCACCCACAATACAATCCACACAAACGTGGCTTTATTTAAGGAGGTAAAAGGAGGAGAATCATTGCCATTACAATACAGTCTTGTAATATGTTCTAGAGATGCTTTTGGATAACTTACTGTACACTTCAAAAACAAAACAAAACAAAACACTTTTTCCACCTCAAAACATCACTAACAAGAGCTAATCTTCTAAAACTCTTACGTACATTGACTGGTGGATGGACGGATGGAAATATACATTTAGAGCTCTCTACTTCTCTCTCAGATTTTTCTGTTTCAAACCAAAAACTTGTTTGGAAGTCGGGGGTTCTTGCTGCTGAGACACTGCCTCCACCCTGTCAACTCGTGTTTGTCCCTCCAATTAATTCCCAGCCATGACCAGGCTCATCTCATGCGACGTGGCAGGACGGGGCTGGCCATGATGGATGTGACATTAACAGGAAATGAAGCCGGGGAGATGCAGCGCCTCAGTCCAATAGTGGCATTTGTCACTGCCCCGGTCGCGTAGATTGGACCAGCATTAGCCGCTGACTAAGATTAATGATGACGGTGGCCCCGTCTTTGTCTCCATGTGTGGTTTCCTCCAGCCAGAAGTCTGAAAACATGACCCAGCTCATATTAACCCCACACAGGTCAGACACCCACAACACAAACTGATTAGATCCTGGCTCCCGTCCCAACGCTTTGTTTCACGTTTGCTGAGTAACGGGGTGTTTGGACTGGTACCATAGCCTTCACAGAGACGAGCAGATCCTTCAGCCCCCTCCGCTGCTGCTCAGAAACTGTTTTTTTCATGACAGGCGCTGCAGCCGGGCCAGGCTCAGATGGATGGGGGATTGAATCTGTGGTATAAGATATTCAGGGATGCAGCATGTCGCCGCGCTCATCCATCTTTGGCTGACACATCTACTTATATCTGCAGCGTGCATACAGACACATGCAGTTTGACCTGACCATACTCAGTGTAGTCTACACTTCAGCCTGTTCCTGCAGTCGTCTGAACGCTTGTTGTTGTGTATGAGCAGGTGGACAGCAGAACAAATCACCACTGATACAGGGAGTCCTAACATTAAAACAACTTCATCAAAAACCCAATAAACATTTGCCATATTGTTGGCTGACTGCTAACACATGTTTCACATGTTTTATATGAAAGACCCTGCCTGGAGCAAGATGGCGCAGTGGGCCAGCAGCAGTTTTCCCTCACTTAAACAATCACATCGAGGGAGGTACAGCTGTTTCCACTTGTTCTCACGCTATTTTCCTTTTATTGATCATAAAATAATGAGTGTGCTACTGTAAACACAACCTGTCCTGTTCATTTGTTCCCACCACATAATGAATACATATTTCTGAGAGACTGAGTGAGAATCTTGAGTGGCAACGACATGGATCTGAATAATCATAAACTAATAATAATAATGAACAAATTGAAGCATCTTCAACCAAAGCAGTCACGTGGCCTCCGCCCATCTTGACCCGATCAAACAGAACCAGTAGCGCTTCAGTTAACATTTCCTTAAGTTTCAGTTTGGAGGAAGTCAAACATCCTAATGTGATGTGGAAAAACTTTATTCTGCACTGACAAGTAACATACTTCTGAGGAGCATGACCTCATGTAACCCTGAGGGTACCTGGGTGTTTCTACATCAGTGTATGATACTTGCATTTGTATGTGTTTTCAGACCAGAGCTTCCAGAGCTTCCAGAGCTTCCAGAGCTTCCAGAGCTTCCAGAGCTTCCAGAGCTGCATGTTGACCTGCAGTTCCATCCTCTGACCACCCCAGGGCTTACCTACACCTGTCTACTAGACGTCTGTAGAATACCAGCTAACACGCTGACCTGCAGTCCGACCACCTCTGTGACTGCAGCCTACACGTCCCTCTCTCTGTCCTTCATCCTCTGTCCTGTCTCCCTCCTCTTTTCTTCCTTTGCTCAGCTCATCTTCAGCAGGCGAATCTCCCCTTATGATCCAGGTCCTGCTCAAGATTTCTTCTCTTAAAGGGGAGTTTTTCCAGCTGGGAGTTGTTTTTTTGTTTTTTTTTAAGAACAATGTTTCTCAGTGTACAATTAAAGGAATTTAGGGATTTCATCATCTACAGTCCATAATATCATCAAAAGATCCAGAGAATCTGGAGAAATCTCTGCATGTAAGCGGCAAGGACAAAAACCAACACTGAATGATCCCTTTGATCACTGAAGCGGCCCTGCATGAAAACCCAACACCAGTCTGTAAAGGATATTAGCATGTTGGCTCAGGAACACTTCAGAAAACCATCGTCAGTTGGTCGCTATGTCTTCAAGTACAAGTTTCCTGCCATGCGAAGACAAAGACGTATATCACCAACACCCAGAAACACCGCCAGCTTTTCTGGACCTGAGCTCATCTGAGATGGACTGAAGCAAAGTAGAAAAGTGTCCTGTGGTCTGACGAGTCCACATTTCAAATTGTTTCTGGAAATCATGGACGTTGTGTCCTCTGGACCAAAGAGGTAAAGGACTACTGGGTTGTTAACAGCACAAAGGTCCAAAGCCGGCCAAGGCCAGTCTAGTACCCACATTCATGGCTAACTTGCTCATCTGTGAAGGCACCATCAATGCTGAAAGGTGCATGCAGGATTTGGAGGAATGTTCCAATATCGTGGTTTCATCGTAAAAGAGTGCAGGTACTAGACTGGCCTGCCTGCAGTCCAGACCTGTCTCCCATTGAAAATGTGTGGCACATTATGAAGCACAAAATACAACAACGGAGACGCTGGACTGTTGAGCAACTGAAGTTGGACATCAAGCATGAACGGGAAAGAATTCCACCTGTAAAGCTTCAACAATCGGTGTCCTCAGTTCCCAAACATTACTGAGTGTTGTTAAAAGGAAGGCTGATGTAACACGGCGGTAAACATGCTCCCGTCCCAGCTTCTTAGGAACGTGTTGTAGGCATCAAATTCAAAATGAGTGAATATTTGAAAAAAAACAAAAAAACAATAAAGTTTTTCAGTTTGAAGATTAAATATGGTAAAAAAAAGAAAAAAGGTAAGTGGCTTGCACTGATATAATACTTTACAATTGTATTTCTACAGCGCCAAAGCACACTGGCTGTCGGAGCTGCCAGAGAATCAGGAGTAATCAGGGATTCAGCGTCTTGCCCAAGGACACTTCAGCTGCCACTGAGCCACCTTCCCCTTGTCTTTGTAGTGTATACGACTGAATATAGATTGAAAATGATTTGCTAATCATTGTATTCTGTTTTTATCTACGTTGTACACAACGTCCCAACTTCGTTGGAATTGGGGTTGTATGTTATCAAACAGCTAGCTATCACTTTAGTCTCATGGTGTTTTTGTTGAATTTAACTTCTGAGCTGTGAATTAAGACTGGGCAGAGCATAAACATTTCCTTGTTTTAAAGACAATATAACTTGTTGTGGAGTTAATTGTACCGATTGATTGCTGCAACCAGTCCTTGAAGGGTCTGCCTCGGAGTCTTACAGCTATTGTCTGCGTAGCTGTGACCTGCTGAGGTTAGCTAGCAGCCTCAAACTAACTAGACTCTTGACTGATGCAGCAGCTGGAGCAGTTGGTCCGTTGTTCATGCCACCTTTGCTCTTGGTTCATTCCTAGTTCCAGGACTATTCCAGGTTGACCTACTGAACCACAACCAAATGGCTTGTTGATTACGTTCCAGCATCACAGTTTCAGCTGCGATGGTTCGCTGTCTGTAGAGATGGCTCAGCGATCAAAGAGACCAGATCACAATGAAGCTGTTCAGCTCTCGTAGGACTCACATACACATGTCCATTTTGAACCAGCTCCTGCGTCCTACATGTTTTCAGATCTGAAAAATAATCTTGAAAGCGACACTTCAGAAATCTGTGGTAAGGGGTTTTCTCCAGTTCCTATGCAGCCTCTAGTGGTAGGTAGAGGAACTACAACTGCTACCGCTTCCTGAATGGACAACAAAGAAAAACAGTTTTAAAATAAAAGCTAATTTTCTTCACTTGTGTACTTGTGGACAAGAGTGGTAGCAAACCAGCTAACTAGCTAGTAAAAAGTTATTTTGTCAAGACCATGAATCTGCTTTGATCCTCCTCATCAGTCATCTTATCGTCTCATAGACAAGAGCGCTGCTGTCCTCTGATCTGAATCTCTTCTCTTGTCTGTGCTCAGTTTCAGACACAGAATGATCCAGATTCTCTCCATCCAGAGATCCTGCAGGTCCACCTCTGCAGGCATCTACAGGTCTGCCCCACAGCGTACACAAGACCAGAAATAAAGATAATTTCTGGTTCTCTCTCCCTCCTGGTCTGGTCCTCTGTGTCCTGCTCCTCTGAGTCCTGGTCTGGTCTTCTCTCACTCCTGGTCTGGTCCTCTTGTGTCCTGGTCGAGTCCTCTCTCTCCTGGTCTGGTCATCTCTCTCTCCTGGTCTGGTCATCTCTCTCTCCTGGGATGGTCCTCTGAGTCCTGGTCTGGTCCTCTGAGTCCTGGTCTGGTCCCCTGTGTCCAGGTCTGGTCCTCTGTGTCCTAGTCCAGTCTAAGGAGCCTGGTGTCTGTGTCTTTGTTTTCTGGACAGGTGTCTAAGTGAATGATGAATGACCTCTCTTCTGCTCACATAATTGGCTCCTGGCTGCCTGGCCTCAGACTGGTGATGTGTCTGCTGGGCAGCAACCTCCATCTGTCAATCATGGACCTGCGGCGGCCCGGCTGGAGCTCTGATAGCTATGCTAATGCTCCGTCCTCGTGCTCCATTGGCTGACGGTGCTCCGGTCCGAGCTAATCCATTACAGCGGTGACAGTAATAATCTCCTTCCAAACACAGGCTCCTCCGTACACTAAACGTTATTTGACCGTTCCTGTCACGTCGGAGCTGCCAGGCGCCTTGCTGAGGTGATGGATGAGCCCGGCTCCAGCCGGTTCATTAATCACCTGCTGACTGCTGTTTGTGCTGTATCGATAATTTAAAGGTTTCTGTGATCTTTGATTAGTTTCAATCAAATCATGAGCTTCATATGTGGAAGCTTGTTTTTTACGTGAAAGCAATTTCCTTCTTCAAAGATGCAAAGATAAGATTTATACTTGGAGTGATTATTACTTTGAAAGGAGCAGATGTTTATCTGATGAAAAATCAATGGCTTTTGGACTAGTAATAATCCTTAGTTGGACTGGTCCATGTTTATTTATTTATTTATTTATCTTTGAAATACTGTTATCTCAGAATCTGGATGAAAATGTATGCAAAAAATGTAAGATCATCTACGACACACTACATGTGGAAGCAGATGCTTCACAGCAGCAGAGGACCACACCATCACTGCTGTCAGCTGAGGGTCCAATTCACACCGACTCACCAAAACTGGACCATAAAAGAACAAAAACACAACACAAATGCTGCACGTTCTGTCTTAATTTCAGCTGCTGTGGACAGATGTTTGGGTCAGGATTTTACATAATCCACATGAAACATGGATCTGTCCTGACTTGTTTCAGTGGTTCAGGATGGTGGTGGTGCTATCATGATGTGGGCGATATCTCTGTGAGGCCCTTGAGTGCCAACCTATGGGCTCCATCTGGCTCGCTCAAGCTGACGTCGACAAGGAAGTGAGGCCAGGAAATTAATTTTATTCATATAGTTTCTCATTTTAATTTATAGTTTAAGGCACATGTGTCAAACTCAAGTCCTGTGGGCCATTCTGGGCCACTGCGTCATTTTATCTGACCCGCAAGAGCGTGCAGAAACATTCATGTCTTGTTTGTGTGCCTGTTGTGTTTGTTTTTGTTTTTCAGCTTTGCAGCAGACACCCTTATCCCTCCACCTCACTCCCCCCCACCCCCCATTCATATCCCCGTCACTTTCTTTATTAAATTTAAAAACAAAAAAACTTCATACAATGATGAGAAAACTGGCTCTGTGGGCTTTTTGCCTGTTGTTGCCTGTGCCTCTAAATTAATAAAAAAGAAAAAAAAGAAAAAAAGAAACATTCATAAACAATTCTGAGGAAACATTTGATTCAGTACTGACATGAAAAAGTGGAATAACTGAGGTGAAGAACAGGTGGTTTATGTCCAAAAGTCAGGATTTAGGAAACGTTGGAAATGGATTTTACAAGAAAAAGCTGCTATGTTTTGTGAAATCAACTTTTTTATAATATTATATATATATAAAAGTTATAAAAGTTTCTGATTTCAGGGGAAAAAAGAGATGAAATTATACAAAAATTTGAAATTTTACAACTGTTAAAAAAGTTAAAAAAAATTGAAAAATAAACAAGCAAAACTTATTATTTTAAGTTAAAAAATTACAGTTTTGTGATATTGATGATTGCACAACAAAAACTGATGTTGGGAAAAAAAGTAAAAAGTAACAAATAAAAAAAAGTTTTAAAAAAGTTTAAAAAAAAGTAACAATCTTGTGTAATTTGCAATTTTACAACTAAATTTTTTTTACAAAATGAGTGATTTGGATTTTTGATTTTACAGGACAAAAACTGATTTTACTATAAAATTCAGTTCAATTCAATTAGATTTGCAACGTGTCTATTACAGCACCACTAACTGTCTCTGGGTGCTTCGCAGAAACCCACTGCATGACCCCTCAGCACAGACAAAAATTTTAGTTTTATGATGAAGGTTGCAAATTTTGAGAAATGTAAAATTTTATGACAAAAAAAATCCACTTTTTTTATCATCATTATTACTTTTAATTGTATTGTAAGTTTGTCATTTTATGACAAAAATGTGCTTTTTTATGAAACAAGTCAGTCCTTTGAAATTTGGAATTATACAAGAAAAATTTCTCAATTTTATGTCATATGTCACAAATTTTGTGAAATTTCATATTTTGCGTCAAAAACGTCTCACTTTATTACAAAATGGTACTAAAACAGTTTTGGTCTACAGGAGGAATTTTTATGCACCTCAACAAGCCACAAAAAGACACAAATGCAGCCAAGACCTGAGCAGGTGGCCAAGCTGGCGTTGGTTGGTTCAAAGACCGGCGGACAGCCAGCAGCAGAGGGCTGCTTATCTCTGACTCGTAGACTGTTACAAAAGATGTGGACAAAACCTCCTATATGATTGACCGCAGGTCCCAGCATAGTTCCGCTTAGAAGGCCCCTGAAATGGTCATCTGTGTTTTCCACCCTGGTGGATCTGCTGTTTTCTCATAAAAGCATTTTGTTTTCTTGGCCGATCTGCCTGATCCCAGACCAGATCTCTGCAGAGGCAGACAACAATGTGCAAGCTTCACCTATTCTAGGTCAACACAGAGCGTATGTAGGAAAACAGTCTCAGGACCTCCCAAGGGTTGGCTTGCACATCTGAAAGTTCATCAGTTTACCTAATGCACACAAATGAATTAGTATGATGCAAAAGCAGCAACATACCAGTACAAACATCCAGTAAGTTGATCTTTGACAACAGCTGAATACAACTTCTCCCTGCTGGATGCTTAGCAAACAATAATTATGAGCAATGAGTCACACACAATCATTATGTATGACATATTTTCTTATTCCATGGTTGTTGTAAGAAAACATGATGTGATGGTCTTCTTTTTATTTGCTGGTTATACTGGTCTTGAGCTGGTACACAAATCCACATGTAGGCTACCTCTTTCTGACAGAACGGCTCGTACTTCTGATGCTGCTGGGTCACACCAGGTCTGTGGGGGCCCCTGGGAGCACAAAAACACAATTAAAACATATTTTGTGTACAAATAAATAAATAATAAAAAATGTTAACCTTCATCACACCTTGAAAGTGTCGTGAAAGGGAACGTCAACATGACAGGAATAAGAATAAAGTGTTCATCATCCCTTTGTACATCATGATTGTACGTGACCCACTGCTTCATATGTGAGTAAACTGAAGAACGTTTTAGATTTTGATCCAACCCTTAATTAATTAATTAATTCTGTTTTTTCCCCCAGTGAAACTGCCTGCTATCTATCTATCTATCTATCTATCTATCTATCTATCTATCTATCTATCTATCTATCTATCTATCTATCTAAAAGTGAACGCATATTAAGACCTGAAATGCAGTTATTTCGGGTTCATGCTGTCAGTGAAGAAAGTTTTTACGTTTCCACAGCAGAGCAGACGTCAGTTCAGAGCTGAAACTGTTATCTAACAGCAGAGTCAGCTCACAGCAACGCAGTGTCGCCTCTCTCAGACCATCAGTGTCCTACTCCCTCAGTTTTACAGAGAAATTGGTATCTTCTGTCAGCCAGGCCCTTCCTCCCCTGCAGCTCTGTCCGTCTGTCCAAGCGTTTCCCTTCAGATTACCAGGGGATGGACGAGGGTTCGGACAAGCTCACTGGACACCAAACTTGCAGCGCCGGCCTCTGCTCCAGAATCAAAGTGACACATGTCGTTGCAGATTTTTCACCTGACATTTTTGTTGCCACCCTCATCCAGTCAGTTAGCACGTCTGCACACCCCACTGCCCTCAGCCAGCAGCTCGGCCCTCCTCCTCCTCATGAGCAGAAATTCACAACCAACTCTATGTTTCCAGCAGAGCTCAGAGAACAAACCAAAGAGGGTTTAGATTTCACTTTTTATCATTCGCTCCTGAGGCTGGAGGTCTGCAAAGACCACTGAGCAATGAAGCAAACTTCTAAGAAAAAGGAAATACTTCACATACAAATCAAAAACAGATGTGTAGGAGGAGGGCATGAGTTGTAAAATGATAAATAATGCTGAGTTCACAATGTACAACGAAGGTGTCCAACGCTTTGGGTTGAATGTGTCGTCATGACCAGAAAAAAACGATCAAACTTCTGCTGAAGTCTCCAGGAAGAGGAGTATTTGTTGTGTCGACCAGCTAACTGCTACTAACTACGTTCTACGGAAAATTAGCCAGTGAGCTGAATGAAAGGAGAAGAGAGGAGCCGGCTTTCGCTGGAAGGGAGTTGGCTCTTCTGATTTGGCTACCTTCAAAAGCAGCGGCTCGCGCCGCTCGTTAGCGAGTGTCACATCGCTGCTGTCAACAGACGTGCAGCTACGGTGATACCAGATTCATCCGCTAACTCTACATGCAAATCCACCGTAAGAGATCCTGTTAAAGTGGCCACATTCCACTTTTCTGACTCGTTTTTAGTTTTATTATGATGAACTCTGAAGTTAAGCTGGAGGACCAAATAATCAGGTAAACGTGTGCTTTAATAGCTTTGTGCAGAAAATACTTGGTTTAGTGCTGAGAATGTTTGTTTCTTCTAATATTACTTCCCTTTAGGCGCTTACAGACTGTTGAGATGTTTTGATTGTGCAGAAAAAGGTCCTCTGCTTTCTACCCACAAATCAACTGGTCTCCACTTAACTCTCTTTTCCAACAATTATTGGTGGTAAGGTGAAAAACCTTAAAAACAAAAAGCAAAATATGCGATGTTTCACATGACCCGATTCTGATGAAAGGTAATGTTTCACAAAAAAAAAAGAAATCATATACAAGAATCATGGGAGTCAAGTCCAGACGTCTCATCCATGAATGCATCTGCTGCACGTAGAAACTCAGAAGTCCAGTACGGAGGCTCCAGAGCAGGTTCAGGTAGAAGGTTTCATTCTGGCTCTGGATCCAAAGCTTGAAGGGTCTGGTGTTCTTCTGGGTGTTAAACTGGTAGATTAATCTCCAGCAGACATTTAACTCTGTTTTTTTTTGGGTTTCAATTAAATTTATTTTGATTTTATTTCATTTGTATTTTTTAGTCAGTTCCTCCTCAGATAATGGTGAGAACTACCACAACTGGGCTTCACATTACCACTTTCAACCGGAAATGTTTAAAGTTTGATCTTGATCAGATTAAGATAGTTTACCAATGAATTTTTATCTATTTCATTTCACACAAACAACCAGCGCAGACACAGTTTATTTATTGTAGGTTTTATTTATTGTAACTATTCCAGTAGCGGCACTGGTTTCTGGGTTGTCCCTACTGGTACCAGCATGCTACTCCTAAACAGAGAGAGCCAGATAATAAATAATCTGGAGCAGCTGCGCTAATCTGTCCCTCCTCAGCTCTGTTCCTGAACCACTGCTCCACATCTCCCCCCACACCTGGGCAGAAACCACCCCCATTACACAGATGTGATAGATTATGTGATTGGGAGTTCATTAACTACTCAAAGCTGCGAGGGGTCAGCCTGATGAAGAACTGAGTTATAGGCCCACTTACATCTGCAGAACGCTGGCCGGTCTATTTTAAACTGACTGCTTCCTTTCTCCGGTGCTGCTCGTGGGTCCTGACTGCAGGTTTCCTGTTCATTGGCCACTTCAGTGCTGCTTGACTTTAGAACACGAAGCATCATGTGAAACAGCTTTATGCAGCAGTTCCAACCCATATTTCACCTGGATGCTCGCTTTATTTCCAAAACCAACGTGTCTGGGTCGCTGTCGGCAGGCCTGAATAATGAGACCGTATAAAAAGAACAGGACAAACTCTCTGTGATGTCACCCACAGGATTCTGAAGAGAGGATCTGAAGATGATTTATTTGGTTTGGACTCTGCTGAACTCAGGTTAATTCAGGAATGGAGAAATGATGGGAGTGAAGAAGTCAGTCTCCACCTAACGTCAGTTACCACAGGCTAGCTAATTTAGCTGATCTCATAACGTTACATTCATTCTGATAAAATCTTTACATCTATGATTCAGATATTGCTTTAAAAACTACATCTGAAATGAGGACTGACTGACCTCTAACAGAGCATCCATCAGTTTTTAAAGAAAACACAACTTTTTTCATAAAAACTTTATTGTAAAACTCCGGCTTTTGTCACATAATCGTGATATTTCAAAGTAATGAATTTCACAAAATTCACAACTTTTTGGCCTAAAATGGTGACTTCATGTCAAAACATTGTGAATTTGGTAAAGTCGCAACTTATTGTCCCAAAGTCAAGAAGGTTTGCTGTAAAATCTTGAAATTTGCATTGTTGTTACTTTTGGTTGTAAAAATCATTCTTTTGTTATAAAATCTTAAATTTCACAAAATTATGACTTTTTGATTTAAGATAAAAACTTTATGTCGCTAACCTGTCCAACTTTATACCCTACAATTGAGACATTTTGTCAGAAAATTGCAAATTTTGCAAAAAATCTAAATCCTAAACTTAACATTGCAGCTTTTTATTATTAGTTATTGTTAACATTATTTATTTATTTATCTTTTACATAAAATGACAACTTTATGTTGGAAATTTGTTAATATCATATAACTGCAGCCCTGTTTTATAATCAAGACATTTTGAATTAAGCCACAAATTTCATGGTAACTTATCTTAATATTACAATTTCATGTCTTGAAATATTAACTTTTGTAAAATAGCTACTTTTTGACATAAATTTATGACTTTATGTAATGAAAATCACAGATTTTTAAGGCAGGACTGCAAATTTCAGAAGATTTTTTTTCACACCAAATCACAATATTTTTGTTGTAAAAGCTTGAAATTTACAAACGTTTCAGACTTTTTGACAAAAATTCACATCTTTTTCAGGATGTTTGTAGAATTTCATGTTTTTTGTTGTAAAAAATAAAAAATCACCAATTCCTGTTAACATTTTTCTTGCTAATAAAGAGCTTTTCACAGAAAATTGTCACAATGCATTTTGTGTGACTGCGACGTTATGTCCTATAATCATATTTTGTCCTTAAATCTGAAATTTTCTATAACTGTCCAAAATGCTTTTTCTTCAAATTAATATTGCAGTTTTTTGTCATAAAATATCGCCTTCCACAAAACCACAATACTTTGACATAAAATTACAAATTAATGTAAAAAACTGTGAATTTCATCGTGTTGTAAATTTATTTCCTAAAATTTCTGTTGTGAAATCTCAAAAAAAATTGGCAATGTGGCAACTTTTTGTTGTAAAAAAAACAAATTTTTGTCATATGTGTAAAAAGAAAATTTTTTAAATACATCGGATCACAATTTTGCATCATAAAACTCAATAACGTTAATAAATTGTGACTTTTTGACAAAAAAAAAAAAAATCCTAACTTTTTATTGTAAAACTGCTCAGGCAGCTTTTCAACGGTCGTTCTGCTGAAAGGTCAAAGGGGGCGGAGCTTGAGCACCACCCGTGAGCCGGCTGAGGTGGTGTTTTAGCACTATTAACAGTACAAAATAAGCCATATTGTCTGTAAAACAGGAGCAATTATACTCTCTTTGCTCTCACAGCTGACATGCAAAGTTCACCAAATATACTAAGCGCTAAGTAGCTAAAGTGATTTAACACCATAGACTGCAATGCAGCTGTCACTCAACAACTACAAAACAAACATACCCAAAAACAACCCCTAACAAGGAACTATAAACGGCTTTATATAATTCTGAATAATGAGGTACACAAGAATTCAGTTGTCATGGATGTGAAAGCTAACTTTAGAGACCAAAACTGTGTAAATATGTTTATTTCTGTAGGAAAGTTGAACATTTTAACTTGGAAGTCAATGACGACTGACTCGCTGTTGGAGTCAGACCCTAGTGGTCAGTAGAGGAGCTGCAGTTTAATTCCATGTTCCATATCATAAGTGACTCCAGTTGTTTTGGTCACTATAATCAACTGGTCGTGTTCAATCATTTATTTATTAATTCAGTTCGATTGACTTTTATTGATCCCACCAGGTAAATCACATCCTCTACATGTTCCTGTGAAGCAGCATCTCTGCTCGCCACTACTGGACTGTTGGCTGTGAGTTTCTGTCCATGCAGCCGTATCGATAAAGTTCACCAGTTCTTCTTGAAGAAGCTTCCTGTGATGTCATCGGTTCAGCTGTTGCCAGGCGACAATCACAAACCCCTAACCCTTGCAGCACTTCTTCTTTCTAGTGATCCGTTTCTTGCCTGCCTGCTTCTTTTTAATGCAACGCTATGATTTCCCCTCTGAGATCAATGGAGTGTTAATTCAAGCATCAATTCAGCTGCATGAAAACACGCTTTAAGTCTTTCATGGAAACGATAGAGAACTGGAAGTCAGTCTGCCATCAGGCCACGTTCCTTCAGCGTCCTCGCTTCCACTGAAGCTTCTGCCACGAGCTGAACAGAGGAGAAACATGCAGGAGGGCCGGACCACACAGGAGGAGAGTTTCTTGTCTTTTAGTGGAGATAATCTTGGAGGAGTCCTGGTAAAAGCCTGTCGTGGTGTGGAGTGATCACAGAGACAGCAAACATCTGTACAGAACAACATTAAAAGTGTCACCAGCTTCTCTTCTTCTAAAACAATTTCCACTGGTATGTTTCTTCCTACGAAGCGTGTGAGGGGTTTTACCGTGCACGTCTGGACATTTAAAGGATGGGTCTCAAGTCTGACTTATAAAAGAAGGAAACAGAGAGAGGTTTGTCGTCCCGTGTAGAAAAATAAATACATAATTTAAATCGAGGAGATGCGTGACTCTTCTTCTCTGCTCCAAGTCTTTGCTCTTTGTCCCGCGAGCAGCCGTGAGGCTCTGCAGCTGAGTCCTCGTTCACTTCCAGGGGGTTCAAGGACGGCCTCTGGCGTCTCCGTGAGGTGGGCGTGGTCAGGAGGGTGGAGGACAGGCGGTGGAGCCTGCAGCAGCTCTGCAGCAGGAAGAGGATCCCTGAGCCGATCGTGGAGGCCCTGGACACGGAGGAGAACGGGTTAAGGCGCATGAGCCTGGCTGCACTCGCACAGAAAAACATAGACGAGTGCAAAAGTTAGCCCCGCCCCTTTAAGGGAACGGTAAAAACAAACTCAGGATAATGACATCACACATTTTCAGCATAACATTATTTATTTAACAAAAGTGAATGAATGAATGAATAAATACACAAATAAATAAAAAACAAATAAATGAATCATCATCTGGGCAATGAAAGTACCCCTTAATGACAGGGTTTATGAGGCTAAACTGCAGCCACCAGATGAGCAGTTCAGGTGTGGGCTAACACAATGCCAAGAGCAAAAGACATCAGCAATTATCTTAGAAAAATCTGGAAAGGCATACGAAACCTATAACCGTGTTACGGTTTAAATGACTCAAAAGGACTTGAAATCTGAAGTTTCTGATTCAGGACTTGACTTGAGACTTGAAGACAAACAACTGAGACTTACTTGGGACTTGTGAAACAATAACTTGATCCCAACTGTGCAAGGATATGAATGAAGTGATGTGCAAACAAGATTGAAAACAATATGTTTGTGGGTCTTTTGGTATTTTTTTTGCCTTTATGTTCATTCGCTTTTTAAAATAATTACTTCATTTTTGTGTACAAAAAGAGGGCATCAGTTTGCTTTAATCTCCCACAGACCAGTTATCTCTGTCCCTCTGAATGACTTTGAGAAGACCACTGGGATTCCTTTATTTCATTCTAGAGAACAGCGAGTTGGATTTAATGATGGACGATGGACGTTCAAACTTCACGTGGACGCAGGTGGAGAGGCTCCAATTAACCCCGCCCACCCTGAGAACAGATACGGACACGCTTTTGATGATTTTGTTTTGATAAGTAGGCAACAGACTCCAGGTCTGGGAACATCGTGGTTGTTCATTTTCATGCCTTATTTGCTTTTTGGAAGGAGGTAGTCACGTTTGTCTTCCTGAAGGTGGTTGCTCATGTTGAACTTCAACTGATGGAGAATATGGCCACTCTAGCAAAACCGAGGGGTTTTCAGGGGAGGGGGGTGGGGGGTGGGGGTCTGCGCTGGTGGAAACAGGAGGAAATGCAGGTCCTATTTACATGTAAAGAGCTCTATTAATCAACCAACATGTCATTACAGCGTGGCTCACTGAGCTGAGGAGGCTGGTTGTTAAATAAAATCCGGAGAGCGCTGGAGCCTCCGGCAGCTCATACGTCTTCATTTGAAAACTGTCATGATTCCTAATCAGATTCCAGGAGGGGAAGACTGGGAGATGGAGGAAAAGACAGACGGAGGAGGGAGAGAGTGTGGAGACGACGGTGCGCCGCACACACTAAATATGTTTATTCACTTTCGCTGTGAAAGATCCTGAAAGACTTTTAGGTTTTGCCCGTCGTCAGGAGTCACGTTTGATCGTTCCTCCTACCTGAGCTGGTGCTGCAGCGCGCCTCAGTGCGGACGGTTACATGTAGTGCCACTGCCCGTCCATGCCCATGTTCACGCCCATCCCCCCCAGGGGTCCTGAAAGGAGAAACACTCTTTTAGAGTAATCTGTGGCAGCAGACGTATCAGTGAATAAGTTTCATTTTCACACCTCCAGGACGGAGCCCCATGTGCTGCTGCCCATCTAGAACAAAGCCTCCCATTGGCTGGCCATCAGGACTGTACGCTGTCGCCTGACTCACTGTGGAAGAAGGAACCAGACTGTCAGAAACCTTTATGACACAAAATCTCCCTCAATCTGCAGCTGCAGCAGAGTTAGCAGCTCAGTACCTGCTCTGTTGGACTGGTCAATCATCGGCTGAACTATCCTCCTTCGTGCATTGATAAACCTAAAGAAGAGGAACGATATTGTGTCATCTCTCTACTAAACAGGCAAAACACACAGAAAAAGTCCCTAAAAAGGCTCATTTTTAACCCTCATACATCAAACTTCCTGAGATTCCTGTTCAAACAAGACAAACATTATTGAAATGAGTAAATCAGCAAGTAGAAGGTATGTTTGAATGAATCTAGTGCTAAAACAAACATAACACATGTGAGACTACAGCAGAAGTAGAATTTTAATTTTAGAGGTCATATCTGTTTGGATTCATGTATTAAAACCCTAAAAATCTTAAAAATCAGCATTTATTGGATGGATATTGATTTTCCTGTTGAGTTCAAGTGTTCAGATGGACTTTAAATAGGCTTTATTTGATATATAAGCCAGTAAGTGTAGCAATTCGTTTTAAGCAGAACTGGCTTTGGTTTGTTGTGGCAGCTGAAATCTACAGTGTGTGCACCAGCGCCCCCTTGTGGCACCGTTGTTTAACTGTGGACGTTTGTATGATGCCGTATCTCAGGAAGGGCTGGATGGATTTGGATGATTGACACCTCTATGGAATCTTCACAGCCAGTAGAATCAACAGGCAGTTCACAAATGCACTTCAGGTCAGGAATAATCCAATAAGAACAAAGAAGATAATGCAATGAAGGCCTCCAGACAGAAAAAAATACTTGAGATGATAGAAATCTAGTGTTGGCTGTAGGAAGTGAATTTAAAAAACATTTTTTTTGTTCTTTGTCTTCCTTTGATTATTGACACTGTCACAGGTCCAGGTTTTCTTTGAAAAAAAAACAACAAAAAAACAACTTTCTTGTCTATTTTTCATTTTGCTCCTGGATGTCAGAATATGTTTTTATTGTGTGTAAAATGGCATTGTCATTGCAACAAATACAACAAAACTGAGCGCGATCCTTAACGGTGCCAACAGTCAGTAACAGAAATAAAAAGAACAATAATAAATAGGGGAATATGGTGGCACAATCACAAATTAACTATTTAAGTGCAATTCTGCAGAACACTAACCATGGGTTGGCAAGCATTTCTCTTTGAGGAAAGTTATTAAAAGATTCATTATTTTGACATAAAATAATAATCAAGAAACCTCACTGACCTAATCTAGCACTGACATGAACAGTTTCCAATAAGAATAAGACATCCCCAGTCACAAAAAATCAGCTTTAGACTTCCTGGATCAGTTAGGAGAAACTCTGACCTACCAGTTGTTGACCTGAAGGATGGTGAGACCCGTGTCCTGAGCCAGCTGCTTTTTCTGTTCTTCTGAGGGGTACGGGTGCTGAAGGACAGAAAGAAAAAGAAAACAGGCAAAGAAAAGAAGACATGAAAAAAATGTCTCTGTTACCACGGAGATACAGACTGTACAGGCAGTCCTGGGATGCCAGCGTGCAGCATCCTTTGACCTATATTTCACACTTCGTGACCCGACCAACAACTGTCTGATCTATTTGACAGTATTTGACTATATCTGATCACATCAGACTTTATTTGACTGCATGTAACCATATTTGATCACGTCTGACTTGTTTGACAGTATTTGATCATTTGATCCAACTGACTGAACTGGACAGTATTTGGTCATATTTGATCTAACATATTTGAACATATTTTACCTATTTGATAGTATTCGTGAATACTATCAAATAACCCCCCCCCCCCCGACAGCATGGTCCATTCGTTCTCATAGCCTCAGTCCCTCTGAGTGTATGTTGGGAGGATGCAGGACCCTTGTTGCTCTGAAAGCAGCTGTGAGAGGTTCTGATCTCTGATGGACCATCTTTAACGTGCCAGACTTCATGAGTCCACATTCAGAGAGTGATCCTGAAGCCCACACAGTGTGGGGGTGCTGACACTGGTGCTTCTGTGACTGTCTGGGTGGGTTTCCTGTCCCTCAAATGCGCAAAGATGTGCTCCTCTGAGAGTTTCTGTGTGTAAATGTGATCAAATATTGTGTATTTGTGTGTGTTGGTTGAGCCTGAAGGAGGTTTGTGGATCTCATCTGTTCCTGATGACCACAGGAGGTGACGAGGACCCGACAGCAGCAGGATGGAGGGTGGCCCATGACCCTGCTCAGAGGATTCTCCTCTGTCGGCCATCTGCCATTCTTGCTTGTTTATTGGTAATTTCTAAACACTTTTGCTTCACACAGTCCCGAGAGGGGACTTTCTCTGGATGCAGAGGCTGTGGATGTTGGTGTTTGTGTAGAAATAAAACGAATCTGATCATAGAGGGTCTTAATATTGGGATTAGGCAAATATAACGTGGGACAAGATCAGCATCTAACTTTGTTTTCACTCTGCTCTTATTTACTTGAAGACAACAATAAGAAAAAAGAATCATATTTATTTATTCCACAGGATTTAAGTTTCAGCTGAATGCAGCTGCTCATCTGTCCCTGATTAACTGATTGTCAGCAGATGTGCAGACCTCTTTAAAAGCAGGTGTTTTAGCAGTTCAGGTGTGAGTTAACACAATGCCAGGAGGGAAAGAAATATGCAATGTGTCAAACTCAAGGCCTTGTGAGCCAAATCTGACCCGCCACTTCATTTTGTCTATTACTTTTATCATTTTATAATTAAGATTTCTGAGAGAAAAAAAAAAAGATTTTTATTTGGTATTGACAACACAAAAAACTGAGGTTAACTTAGAAAAGAGCAGCCAGGAGAGCTGGTTGATAGTTACATTGGAAAGTTACAATTTTGCAATTTTTGCAAAAAATAAAAAGTTGCAATTTTACAAAATTCACTTTTGTTAACTAATAAAAAAAAATCATGTTTATAGACCAAAAAAAGAATTTATACAGAATTTAGAATTTTACAAATGTTGTAATTTTATGTTAAAAGTTATGAAAGTTGATATTTCACAAATCAATTAAATTAATCTCATTAAAAAAGTGTTACAAATTTGTGAAAATTGTGATTTCAGGACAAAAAGTAATGATTTAACAAAAAAAGGCTTGGTTTTAGAATAAAAAGTTTTAATTTGACAAAATTTACAATTTTCATACTTTTTGTGTATTTGAGATTTTATCAAAAAAAGTGAAGATTTATAAAAGTCAATTTACACTCTATTTTTTTCCATGAAATTTTAGATTTGATAAAAAGAAATTTTCATGAAACTCTTCTACACCTGAAAAATATTTTTTGTTGTTTTTACGATGAAGATGAATGATTTAAGGACAAAATGCTACATGTTTGATAGTGTACCTTACCTTGTTAGCTGCGCTAATACCAAACAAGCTAACATTGGACATGGACCAAGAAGTTCCACGACTCCAGGAGTCTTTCTGAGCATTGTGAAGAAACACCAAAGTAAAGAATAACCGTCCCTTTTGACGCCTCTGTCGTAGAGAAACAGCTGCTGCATGTCAATCAGAAATGGTTGTAAGACCATTCCCACACTATTGTAGATGAGCAGTGATGTCCAACAGAGAACCTTGACTGTTTTTAATGCAGCGGTGCATTAAAACAGTCAGGATTGATCAACCTCTGTCCATCTTTACATCTGAAATAATCCTTTTCTACTCAGTCACGTTACTGACCTGATGATAATTAACCTAATTCGTTGTCAAATGCTCCTCCACTTGTTTTTCATTTGCACCAGTTACTTTTCCAATTTTTTGTTGCTCCTGTTCCAACTTTTTAGTGACGTGTTGCTGCTATCGAAGTTAAAATGAAAATATTTTCATGAAATGATAAAATCTATGTGCTTTATGTTCTATTGGGAATGAATGGGTTTATGAGATTTGTAAATCATTGCATTATGTTCTTGTTTATGTTTTACGTAGCACCTCTACTGTTTTGGCACTGATCCTGAACAAGTGAATGTTGGCTGTAGTGTAAAGTACTTTAGTGGTAATAAATGTAGTTATAGTGAGTCATAAGCAGAGGACAAAAAACTTACGAAGGAGGCCAAGCTTACCGTGAGGTGCTGGAAGAGCCACGCTCTCATGATATTTGTCGCCACTTTGGGGAAGATGCCTCGCTTCTTCTGCCTCTTCTTGTCATGATCGTCCTCGTCTCCCGTCCCTGGAGACGCCAGGCTGTTGTCCAGGCCGTCCCCTGAGATCAGAGACCAGAGAAGTCCTACCCTGAGAATACTGTAGCTTTATGTGACACTGTTTTACCAAACCAGATTCTACCTCACACCTCTGCTGGACTCACAGAGGGATGGGGGATGGTGTGGTAGTTGGGGGGGGGGGTCTATACAAAACCAAGAGCTATTAATTCAATCTGAACCAATGCTTCTGACATGAGGAGCTGTGCTGCTGACACAAAAATAATGAGCTCTCAGAGAGCAGGCAGCTCCAGCGTTTGAGATGAGACCAATGACTTCCTGAAGTCAGAGCCCTGATTCAGGAGTGAGGCGCTCGCTGGGCTCACTGAGGCAGAATAAGGGGGTGGGGGTCATCAGGGTGTGAAAGTACAATCCTCATCTTCCTTCAAGATTTCCACCCTGACAAGCCGGCTTCCTCCGTCTGAAAACACCAGAGGGCGCTCCCCTCCCTCCCCCTTGCTTCCATTAATTGTGCATCAGTCGGGATGATCTGCTTTTAGCAGCGGTGGTTATTTTTCCAGCCCTCGGGGCAGAGGAGCCTTGAAAGCCTGCCTGCGGGGCATGTGAATAATGCATCTGAGCGGCTCCTCCCCTGAAGTGGCACAGGAACTCCACTTTTCTTTAGATTTGCCCCAGCATGTCTTTTTGTTTTGTGAGATGCATCAATCAAACACGTGTACATGAGCCGTGTTTGTGCATAAATATTTCAGTTAATGACCCTGGACCAGCTCTGGGAGTTGTGGGAGGGGGGGTTTACGGATGGTGTCACAGTCCAGAACCTTCCCTTTCCTTCTTTGTTCTGTTGTCCTTCACCTCTACTCAACCACTTTGGTGACATTACTTCTTTGTGGTCAGTAGGTGTAAGAAATAATAACTTTTACATAAACTGTGTGCATAAAATCGTCATTAAAAAAAAAATCCTCTGATGATAGGTCTTTGTATTGTTTACAAAAAATTAAGTCAATATAATACTATATATACTTTTTGGCAGTTTGGAGGTCTGTAACTTTCGGATGGGTATGCCAACTGGGAAAGACATCAGCAAGACATCAGCAATGGTCTTGTTACTGTAAGTGTTAGCCTGGAGTGGGTTATAAAACAATTTCCAAGTTATTTGGCAGTAAAGTGGACTTCCCAGGAGTGGATGTAACAGCACATTTACCCCAAGATCAGGCCATGTAATGGAAATGAAACCATGGCTAAATTACATGGCTTCAATGGAAATGAAGCCATGTAATGAAACCCAATCACAGGATTTCAGCAGAAACACCTCATACACATTGTCAAGCACGGTAGTGGAGGAGTCATCACTGGGGTCTGTGCTGCTCTGTATTCCAGAATATTCTTTAGACAAATGTGAGTGCATCCGTCTGAAGATAGGAAACTTCAGAGAGCAGAGAAGTGAACATCCAAAAACATCATCAGATCTAATGTGTGGCCCTTTTCTTGTGTGAGACCAGTGAAGTAACAATATAAGGAAGAATGGACCAGAACTCTTCCAGAACCATGAGAGACACTGATGAAGTCAGACTGGAAACCACTGCTGAAGGTAGATCTACAAGCTGTTGAACCATGGCTTCCATCCATCCATCGTCTACTCCTGTGTACTCCTCTTTCGGGTCACAGGGGTCTACTGGAGACTATAATAGATCTCTAAAAGGCAGGAAGACCAGAGAAGTCACCAGGGGCCATGCAAAGATGAACAACCACACTCTCACATCCAGAGATTCACTCCCCCAGATTCAAACCAGGAACCTTTTTACCCTGAGGTAACAGTACTAACCTGCAAGCCAACACACCGCCCTGATCATGGCTTCATTTCTGTTCAAGAAATAACAGTACACTGACAGACAGGTATAAGAACCACTATGATCACATGATATCTATTATATTGTACACTGTTTTGGAAAGAAAGAAAGAAAGAAAGAAAGAAAGAAAGAAAGAAAGAAAGAAAGGAAGAGTGAGCATGGTCTAAGGATCTGCCCTGCAGAGCCGCAGGGCAGATCCTCCGCTACAGTAATTGTTTCTGACTGTTCTCTGGAAAATCAGCTAATCCAACCAGAGTGTGTCATCGCACTCTCAAACCCGTACGACCGTAGAAGTCATCCCCTTCACCCTCCTCCTCCTCGTCCTCCTCTTCTCACTTCAGCTCCCACTCTCTCCCCTTGTCAACCTCTGTCCGTTTTCTACTCTTAGTTCCTGTATCATTTCTGTTGAATTCATTCAGGCTGGACTTGTACGTACAGTCATGTAGCAAAGCTGGAACCCACAAGTTTAATCCCATAATAAAAAGGATGCAAATTGTAATGGGTCTAAGTATAAGGAAAAGACAACCTCAGATGAATAAAATACTACTTTATTTTTTTCCATTAAGACTATGCAACTCCACTTTAGTCTCATATGTCTTTTCTCCTGGAAACCCGCTGCACTGGTACTGCTGATCTTCTAGTTTTTCAATGAGGTCTGTAGGCTCTGAGATGGAGTTCTTGTTGTTGTTGTTTTTTTTGTTTTTGTTTTTTGTATTTATTTGAGTATTGCCTGGTCTAATCTTGGTGTAAATGTACTGGGAAGATTGCCAAGTGTCTTTACTCTTGTGAATAATCTTTCTCACTAAACACTGGATTGTTTAAATTAATTTCACAACCTTTTATTCCTTTATGTGAGGTACTATTCCTTTCTGTAGAGCAGTTGATGATGTCTTTTCCTCTAGGCATTGTGGGAACACAGACCTGAATGGTCCTGAGCAGGAAAACATCTGCCTCTAAAGTGGCTTGCACAGCTGCTGCTGAGGAGCAGGACCTGGATGCAAATCACTGTCCGTTGGATTTGAGGAGTTGTAGAACTGTAAGGGCTATACATTTTGTACATGGCTGTATTTGACTCTTTCACATTTTCCTGGAGAAAACTTCGACATGCAGGAGGCCAGGAATTGAACCATCAACCCTCACCGTTGGTCAGCGGCAGTTATCTGCTCATTCTCCTGTGCTGCCGCGGTTGCCAGGCAACATGTCCATAAGACAAAGTGTGGAACGGCTAGCAGAACTGATTGCTGCATTACCAATGCAGAGCCAGCGTGGTGTTTCTAATGAGCTCAGCGGGGCCCTGATCCATCACCACTGACACCTCTTGACTCCTCCTCCTTTAAACAGATGTAAACACAACGCTGTGGAAGGTCTCTAAGATGGAAGATCTGCTATTTTAAATTACACATTTATAATGAAGCGGTGAAGCAATGCATAGCTGTGTAAAGCCTGTATGGTTAAAGTCGTTGATGGAAAATGTAATTTCAGTGTTCAGAATTTGTTCTTTCATCATACCGTGGGTTGAAAACATATTTGGTTTGTAGACCAATCCCGACCACAAGCTCCCAAAGCTGCAGCAGATGATGCAAAGATCATTCAAGCTAATTTTAGTCATACAAATCTCTGGAAGTACATTTTATTCAAAAAGGGAGTGTGAATCTATTTTAATAAACAAATACACACGCGCAAATTTTCACTGTAAACTGTGTTCAGTGCACCCAATTTCACAAGCAGAGGAAACAAATTTAACAGACAAGAGCAAAAAAAAGCTGTCGCAAGAGCACAAAACTGCCACTGGGTGCTTGCTCAGTTTTTCCTCCTTGCTCGCAGTTGTTTTCTGCTCGGGGGTAGGTCAGAACCATGTCTAGAGGTGGAGAAGGGGGAGGGTTTTACACTTTGGAGGCGGAGATTATGCAATCCACTCATATATGATTGGTCATATTCTAATTAAACCACACACATGTCCGAATGAAATGCTGCCAGAGCTGATACGATCAACGGTTACCTAGTACAGTTGCACCACAACAAGCCACATTATCTTTAAAATAAGAATGATTATGCTCTTTATTCACAGTTCAGAAGCCAAGTTAAGACAATGTTAAATAGCTACAGTGATGACAGCGAGCCATTGCCAACGATCAGCCATCAGTCAAAGACCTTGCCCCTAATTATGCAGATATTTGATGCTTTATATAATTTTACGTAATGAGGTACATAAAAATTCAACCCCATACAGTTGTCATGTGTGTAAAATCTATCAATAGAGACCAAAGGTGTTTTTGTACAAGACTTTAAATATGTTTATTTTTGTTGTAAAGTTGAACATTTTAACATGGAGGTCAATGGAGACTGACTCACTGTTAGAGCCAGACCCTAGTGGTCAGTAGAGAAACCGCAGCCTCTAGTGGTCAGTTGAAAGGGAAGTGTGTTGTGGCATAAACTCTCCGCTCCCACCAGTCTCACTCTAGCTGCAATCCGTGGAATCAACCAGTACAGATGACTGAAAAGGACTGGGATACACAACAAGAAGGACTCGCCTGACATCTACAGTTAAGTTTTTTTTATGACAAAAGGGTCTAAACTTTGGAGGAACTGAAGTCTCTGGAGGTTTACAAGCAGTTTATGTCTGGCTGGATGAAGGATGTGGCTCCATTTGATCAACAGGACGTCTGGTTGCAGGGGAGGATTTGAGTGATCATTTTCAGATTCACTCAAAAATGTATCCTTGATACATTTAGTATGGACCTACATGTTCTATCGAGTCCAGAGTCTCTGTCATTAGCATTCCCTCAGCTCAAGCAATGCTGAAGAAGTGGAAGTGTGCAGGCTCTCCCACTGTCCTCTCATCCATCTATACATCTCAACCTCCTCTCCCACAAACTCCCAGGAGAGCTCAGCTCCATTTAAGTGTGTGGTTGACATCTGTCACCTCTAGGTTGGAGATAGCAAAGACAACCTCCACTGACACGCCAACCAGAAGCTCGGAAACAAGCAGAGCCTCCACACTGTGGTTGGATGTTGTTCCTGTGGTTATCCAGGGACACAAATCCCATCACCACCTCTTTGTTCCCAAATGACATTTTAAAAGGTTTGACCAGACCATGGACGCATGGCTAATGACTTCCTGCAAGAGAAAGAACAGCACCGCTACTTCTTGAGCTTCCAGCAGTTCAGCAGCATTTTCATTACATTTTTTCACTGTCTCTTGAGCTGCGTAAAGTACCAAAGCTTTGGAAACATTCAGTTATTGTTCCAACTGCAAAGAGTGGCTCCCCTAAAGCACTTAATGATTTCAGGCCTGTAGCTCTGACTTCTCTAGTGATGAAGACTTTTGACAAGATCATCAAAACAAATTTTATTGCATGTTGAGCAACATCTCGATCCATTGCAGTTTGCATGCAGAGCTGGTAGAGGTGTAGAGCAGTTCTTACTTTTTTTTACTGCACTTTTTGTTCCGGCATCTTGAGGGGCAGAAAACACATGCCAGACTCTTATTCGCTGACTTCTCCTCAACATTCAACACTATCCAACCATTTCTGCTTGCTGATACGCTCCTCCGTCACTTTAAACTAGATCCTAACCTGATTAGTTGGATAACTGACATTTTGACTAACAGGTCACAGTGTGTGAGAGTTACGGTTTTTTTTTTTCCCAAGATGCCCTGCTCTTCCACTAGCTCTCCACAAAGTTGCTGCTTGTCTTCCCTCGTCTATATTTTGTACACTAATCAGTGCCGTAGCAGCTTCAGTAACAGACACATCTTAAAGTTTGCTGATGACACAGTCATTGTTAGTCTTCTTCAGGGGGATGAGCAGGAACATGGACCTGCTGTAGATAACTTTGCAGCTTGGTGTGATGAGTCTTCTCTCAAGCTAAATGTGTCAAAAACCAAAGACATGCTTATTGATTTTAGGAAGTCTACCTCTTTCCCACCACCAACTGTTACCAAAGGTGCAGATGTCGAGATGGTGGAGAGCTATAAATACCTTGGTGTGGTCATTGATAGTAAACTGTATTTCGAATCCCATGTCGATATTACCTCCATAAAGGTTCAGCAAAGATTGTTTTTTTTAAGGAAAATGACAACCTTCCATGTTTTCTCTGAGATGATGACTCTCTTTTACAGAGGTTTTATTGAATCAGTTTTAACCTTTTGTATTGTTGCATGGTTTGGAAACCTAAACCTCCTTAATAAGAATTGTTTTCTTTGTCTTGTTTAAACTGCTGGAAAAATCTCCAGAAGTCAGCAGGCCAGAATTATGTCCATTTATAACAGAGAGGTCCTGAGGAAGGCTAATGCTGTTCGGGATTGTCCTAATCATCCACTTAGAAATGAGTTTGAGCCTTTGTCCTCAGGTCGTCGATTTAGGGCTCCAATAAGGAGGACCAAAACTTTTTGCAATTCTGGGTAGTAGTTCTCACTTTTGGCAGGAGCTCTGGACTGAACATTTACTAGAGATTTTGTATGTGTATGGTGCTTCTTATATTGTGTTGTTTTCATTATGACTTTTAGACTTTTAATTGGGTTTTATTCATATTGTTGTCACTATCTTTGTGTTCCTTGTCTTTTGTGTGCTCCTGCTGCAACACTAATTTCCCTTTAAGGGACAATAAAGAGATTATGATTCTTATTCTGATTCCTGTTCAGATTCAAATGAAGAGGTTCCAAAATTTTACACTTCTGAGAGAATCTCACCACCATCTTTCCTCTGAGGTTTACAAAAAAAGCTGGAAATTTGGTTTGATGTGAACTTCATATGTGACCCAAACTCCGGATGGATGGATGGATGATGGAGGGAGGATGGACACATAAATGTTGTACGTATTTATGGGCGTAGCATCATAATGGTACCAAATACTGTATCTCAAATGACTTTGCTCAGCATTTTCAATGAACTTGACTTCTGAGTCGTGAATGAAGACCTAACAAAGCATGACAATGGCAATTCTCACTTTACTCTGCTGTAATGTCCCGATAGCATCACAGAGGGTTTGTTCGGTTCTCTTTTTACAGTCTATGATCTGCATCTGTGCTGACGACCCACCATTCCATCTTCCTTCTTCTCCGATCGCACATTTCATACATGTTTACAGACATGGACACACAGCTTATCCATGTCCATGAACTATGAATCCAAGTGCACAAGAACATTCTTTTTTTCCTTCCTTTCTTCTTTCACTAAAACTGAGATCTGCAGATCAGTCAAGTCAGATTAGAAAACGAATGGAAACATGGATGAATTTAAGGGACAGTGGTCTAAATGGTCTTGGATTTACCATTACCTCGATCCACCTCCCAGTTAAAGGGCAACTGACTCTTCCACTGATCCACAGTCATCAGTGTTCTCTTGCTTAAGATTAAATCTGCAAATCATCACTGCAGGGATGAATGAGCAGATTAGAGATTTAACAAGGAAAGCTCGGAGTTCTGCAACCAACCGTCTTTTTCTTTCAGCTTGATGGTCGATATCTGGCCTCTCTTCCAGGTACTTTATATGTTTTTCTGAAACACCTGCATTTACATCTTAGTCAAACGTATGAGACATCTACATTTACAGGTGATTCATTGTCAGCTGCTGACTGAGGCTTCCTCAAATTTAATTTACATCGATCAGATTTCAGGTCTGATGCTGAACCCTGTTAAAACTCACTCAGTACGACCTTTGGTGGCTTTTCGTTCTTGCATAGTTTGCTCCTTCCTAAACCGTGGCTCTCTCTCTGAAGGATTATCAGTTGACTGTGCGAGCTACACTAACAAATACACTAGCATGGCACTGAGACTATGTGGACAGTTTCACAAGGACATCCTGTTTGAAGTGTTTCAGTGTCAGCAATAAGAAATAAGTAAATAAATACATGAATACATGCAGAACTATGGACCATTTCTTCAAAATAATGGCCAATGATTGCGCTGTTTATTAAGCTTTGTGTTTCTAGTTACAGGCCTGTCTCGCCTTGGTCTTCACAGCCCAGACAAACCCCACAGCAGACGCATCAGGGTGCCAACAGGGGCAAATCGGCCGTGTGGGCTTCTCCGTCACTCCAGAATGTGAATGTTGGATTTGGGCCACCGTCGTTTCAAGTGGTGCAATTGAAATGGTTTCTGAACCAAAGCTTCCTCAACAGCAGCCAGAGTTCCTGGCATCTATCAGGCCTCAGGCCAAAGCTGGTACGTGGGGTGATTCTCTTGGTGCCCAAAAAATTGAGACTTTTGTACTAAAGTCACAATTTTTTCTTGTAAAATCACAAATTTATGGAGCCCCAGATATGACATTTGAAACAGAAATTAGAGATTTTTTCATTAGTATTTTGAGGCCACAAATGACCAGTTTTCAAAAAAAGACAGAATGGACTTTTTCATGAATATAAATGCAACATTCTAGTTTCCCAGTACGGTTAGAAAAGCATTAGTCCTACATGCATTTTCCATAGCTGCTTATTGATCAGCAACTGCTTCATCTTGCTCGGGGTCACGGGGGTGCAGAGCCTGTGACCCTGAAGCAACGCTGAGCTGCTTTTAATTCTGGTTCCATAAATCATGACCCGGTGAGACATGGTGTGTTGCTGTTCATCTCAGGTTGCTTTTACCTGGTTTTAGGACGAGATTAAGTCTTTTATTGTGTCCTGATGTTCGTATTGACTACTGCGTTGGGGGTCTATATCGTAAGCTGGACTTTTATTTTGAAGTATTTGCAGTTTAGCAGCAGCAACGTAGTGCACAGTTAATTACAAGCCCCTCCAGAAAAACTTGGTCCACTCTTTTTCCTTCCTGCTAAGCCTCCTTCCACAGCTGGACTCACTGCTTGGACAGCTGATTGACAGCTCAAAGAGATAAATCAGATCTAAGAGGGGTGGTGCCACAGTTATCTCTGCACCGACAACAACCAAACAACCAGCATCGCTCTTCTTTAAACCTGTATCTAACAAGAGTCCCTGTAGGCAGGGACCAATCATTCTGATTTACATCCAACTTTAATCCCATGAAGACCATTTCTATCTAAACAAGAGAAGAGAAAGAGAAGAGAAAAACAGAGTCAGGACCAGACATTTTCTTTTGCAGTTTTTGCAGCTCAACTCTGAATCCAGGTGTACTTCTTTTGCTTATCTTTGCCACCGTGAATCAGATTCCAGAGGAAATGTGCTTTAGATTCATTCAATGCCAAGTCTCTGAAACAAGACTAACTTTTAGTCTCTCTGATGGTCTCTGTTGCCAGCAGAAACCCAGATAGTTTCTCAGGAAACTGACATCTTTACTGAAACATGCTTGAAACCACCCCCATCACTTCTATTCACTGTGAAAATCCCATGAACTGTAAATACTGGACAAACCTGGAACCAAGTAAACCGCCATATTGCAATAAGGCAGGACAAAGCTGAGCGAACAGCGAGCTGTCAGTCAAGCATCTGATTGGTCGGCTTTATTGTTTGATATAAATTTATCTGAGTGTGGTACAAAAAAGAAACTGGCCCTTGTACAGTTGTCATGGATGTAATTTGTAACTGAAGAGGAAATAATGATTTTTGTTCCAGGCTGTAAATATGTTTAAACCTTTGATGCACAAAGGTACTTTTTTTTTGTTTTTGACTTTTAATTTATAACATATTTTATCTTTTTTTCCAGTATGCAAAGCTGCAAATTATAAAGTGTATTTTTTTAAATATGTATTTTTTTTTCATTTTTAGATTGTTGTAAACAATGTGGACTAAAACACTAAAAAGACCCTATGTACAAAAATGTGCACATTGAAATCTTTGCAAATTACTATTTTGATTCTTAATAGTGTGTCACAGAGTTTATATTATATGTAATTCCACTAATCACCCATAAGTAATATAGTACTTGTGTGTATAGGTACTGGCTCATGGGCACCCTGTCTGTATCGCGATAAATATGTTGCATTTCTGTTGAGCGTGCAGAGTCGTGAGAGACGAGCCTGAAGTAGGTCCCTGAATGCAGCACTGTGTCCAAACTTTTTGCATAACAAGGTTTAATGCTTATATTTTGAACATAAATGCTTTGTGATCATTTGGACACAGTGATGACAATAAATATCTTCTTTTGGTAAATATGCAGATATGAAGGAGAAGCATATGTTAAATTAGCTAGCTAGCTTCAGTGCCTAAATAATTTGTTGTTCCTTTGTAGTGTGCTGCATTTGAGCTGACTGTGGAGCCAATTTCTACTGACGAGTACTTGTTTTGTGTTTAGTCAGAATAAACAGAGGCTTGATATGCAAGCCTTTGTTCACCATTTACAACTCAGAGACGAAGGGTTCCTGCAACCTGCAGCTGAGCCTACGGTTGCAGATGCATGCACACAAATGCTGCTGTCAATGTTTCATATATAATCAAACCATGAATAATCCTCTTTACATGAAATTATTGTGTTTTTTAGACCATAAAATGGAGTGGCATCAAGACAACTTTACAATTTAAAGCTCTTTTAACATGGGCGTCAATGGGGTTTTGGAGCCAGCACCTAGTGGTCAGTCGAGGAACTGCAACAAAATGTACTTCCTGTTTGAGCTTCAGCCTGGACGTAGGCTGGTTGCTCCACAGAGCTGTCAATCATCCATGCTAGACAAGGCGTTCCTGAGATACGTCCTCGTACAAACACCCACAGCTCAGCAGATGCTCCACGTGGAGTTGATTATATTTGAAATAAATGAATTCTACAGCGGATTTTGAAAGCTATCAGCTCAAGTTTTTGTTCAATTTTCATTTGCTCTGCTCTGGTAAAAACAGGAAACCACTAAACACCGTCAAGCATCTCCCATCAACCCTGTCCTGCTCTCCTGGTGCACGCATGCGGATTTCTTTTATCATTAACGGACATGTGTCTGTTCCTCTTTCCTGACATAAAAGCTGAGGAGAAGCGGCAGGCAGCTGCAGCTGCAGCCACATCTCCCATCGTTCCATCCTCTTCTCCTCCTTTGTTCATCATGCATGATCCCTCCCGTCCTCACGTGGGGGGCATTCCTCACCCCTCCATCCTCTATGCATCTCATCTCAGGTCAAAAGGTCACAAGTCTTTGGTCTTTCCTCACGTTTGTTTCAAAAAGACTCCCACTGTGGCCTTTTCCAAACTCACCTCAGTGGTCCTGAAGACTGATGAAAGATCTCCTAAAAGTTTGGAAGCTCAGAGGATGTTCACAAGTGTCCAGTCCTCCTCGTGTCTTGCTAAGCATCCTTCTATTGTTCTCTTTCAGAGCTCAACTCGTTGACAGACAGTTTGGTCTATTTTAAGTGCAACTGAAGACGATAAAAACAAAAACAAGCTGTAAAAACCTTCTAGCCTCCATCAGGAGTCACACAACGGCAGGAACACCAGCGGGAATCAAGATGGACCAAAGCTGGACGCCTCCAGAGGGAGGAAGCAGAGATGCTGAGAGAACTACAAGATCTCCTCATCAGTGGCAGCTGAGCCGGAACCGTGCACGAGTACGAACAGATGGACGTGTGAACAACAATTCAGAAAAAGTTGTCTGGGAATCTGGGTGAAGCCGCAGACTGTATAAGAAGAACTGGACACACCCACGGTGATGTCACCATCAGTTTCTGAAGCCTGAAATTCTCTTTTGTGGAGGTCACACACTCCATCCAGCCCCTGGCTGATCCAAGAACTGACAGACGCGTGGAAGTATCGGGCCTGGAGGACACTTTGGACAAGTGGACCAGTGAGTTATTTTTACCACTTTAATGGAGACTGACTCACTGGTGTGATCGGTGAAGGAACTGTGGTCTTCTTCACTTCCTGTTCAGCTGGATGTAGTTCCTCAGTGAACTACAGAAAAACCCAGTTCCCTTCACGATGAAACTTTATATGATAACAAACTGTTTAGAAGGATCCAGCTGGAGCTAAATTTAAAAAATTCAATTAATTTAATTGCCAAAGTCCATTTTAAATATTGTGCCAACTCTTTCTCATTTGGGGGTGTAACTAAAAATCAAAAGACCTGACAGGAAAAAGAGTAAAATAAAATAAAATTAGTGATGTCCAAAATAAAACAAAACATCTGTAAATACAATTTTGTTTTGTTTGTTAATTGAAAGTGAGTAACTGAATGATGAAAAAAGAATTCTGATATTTTAATCTGCATTCTCCTGCTGTTTTATTAATTTGGTTTAAAAATAATTTAATAGGTGGTCAAAGATTACAGGAAAAAAATAAAAAAAATAAAATAAAACTACAGGATTTTATCTATTTATTTATGGATATTGGTGTAAATTGTCCCTGATTTGAGGATAATGGTGAAATAATAAAACAAGACAGATTTGTTTATTTTTTATGACAAATGTTAGTAAGGATATTTATTTATTTATTGAAATAGTCCAGTTAAAAAGAGAATTCAGATACTTGGAGCAACATTCTTGTGCTGTTTTGTTAATAATTATTTGAAATAAAATTGAATCTATAGTTAAAGTCAGTTTTAAAAAAATCAAAGCTATTTCTTTCTTCATGTGTCAATTTATTTTTATCTATTGTTTTCTGTCTCTGTGTCCCCCTGAAGGACTCTGAGTTTGTCTTTCTGAATAAAATGTTCTCAAGAGCTGAAGAACGAAGGAGGAGGAAGGAGACAGCTTACCAAGCTCACTGGAGTTGTCCCCTCCCTGGGAGAGGTGTCCCCCGCTGGACGGTCCCGGGGTTCCCACGGACGGTGTGGAGTGGGCCTCGTCCATGTCTCTCCAGGATGCCGGGTTCTGGAGGTCAGCGGGGGGTTGGGGGGATGAGGAGATGAGAGGAGAAACAGGAGTGAGTTCCACGAGCAGAGACAGACGGCAGCGTTCAGGGAAGACCAGAACCGTCAGAGACCATCAGTGGACCCTCCTGAGTCTGGATCTGTGAGCAGCACTGGGCACAGACCTGTATTTAATGGGAAGACACACACAAGCACACACACAAACACACACAGGCCCACTGGTCTCTGCGTCAGCTGGTCGCCGGATGGTGATCAGCTGACGAGCTGGACAATGGAGCCGCCTGAATGAAAGCTTTCAAGGACGCGGCCTCCTTTCTCATCCTGCCACGTCGTAACCACAGCTCCTCAAAGCTGCCATATGTCTGCACCTTCTTCAGCCTCATTAAAGAGCTTCTTCAGCAGGAGGATGAGGAGGTAAAGACAACTGAGCTAAAGTCTGTTAAAGGTCTGCAGGACCTGGAGCAGCAGACAGAAGGTGGAGACAGCTGCTGCCAACATGAACAGCAGCTCGTTTCTCAGACACGAGAGGACGTTACAAAAACATTCAACATGATCAACTCAGACTGGAGATTATCCACCATCGCTGACAATCTGCAGGTGCACGCATCTCCAAGCTCTTTAAGAACAACCCCAATGCTGCAAAAAGCTGAGAAACTGTTCATGTCAAATGTTCATAAAAGCTGAATATCACAAAACCAGGAGCCCAGCTGATGGAGTTTTATTGGAGGAATGTTGTCCCACCCTGGTCTGATGTTGGACTGCTGCTGTTTAACAGTGACTTCAGTCTCATCTTTGGTGTTTACGCACCTCAGATTTCAGTGGAAAGCTCCTCTAGATTCATGTGAAACCAACTGAGACACATTAAAAATTTCTGATCTCTCAAGATTGTTTCTGTTAGCAGTTAGACTGCTTAAAGCCAGGACTGATACAGCCTCTCTTGAGTCTTTTTTTTTTTCATCATTCTGATTGGATAATGTCTGCAGTGATGCTGATTAGTGAACTGAACTTCACTTCTATTGGCTGTGAAGATTCCACAGAGCTGTCAATCATACAAATCTATGTATCAGCAGCTGCAGCTGAACAAACACAGCAGGGTTTGATTTGACAGGAATTGATACATTTAGGGACATATATATATATATATATGTATATATATAT
>JBAMYA010041908.1:0-15077 GCA_037176975.1 Arrhamphus sclerolepis | reverse complement strand
ATGGTGTAGTAAAAGGCCATGGATGAAATCTAGCTGAACCTGCAAGAATGACAATCATGAATAAATGGCAGCGAATTCTTCTACACAAAGGTATTCTACCTATCACACCATGAAACCTGCTGCCCTGCTGGACCCGAGTTTCTTCTCTTGAGAATTTCAACAACGCTTGCAGTTCTCCTGCAAAAGAAAACATCAAGAACAATGTATATGAATTAGTTTTCCAAACAGCAATCAAAAGGAAGCAACATGAATGATCATTAGCTAATCAGTGTTTCATACCACCCACAACTGCTTCCATGAACGATGTGCTATCTCTAAATATTTGCATATTTCCATATTTAGTCTTCTTCATGAAGGTTGCACAGTTATGCTGCAGTTCAATAACATACAACATAATACACACAGTATCTGTGGGCACTAATATGACATAGTGCACAGAAAATAGATTCTTTTTTTTAAACTTAAATTGAACATCTAGAGTCCAGCAAAACATTGCTAATGATAATGAAGTTTGTTGTTAGTACAATAAGAACGATGTGGAATCTCCCTAAAGTCCACTTAAACCTGCCGCTGCAGTGTAAACAGAGAAGGTTAGGGGTTTGTGGAGGAAACATTATGCTTGTTTAGGATTTATCTGTGCAGCATCTTAGAGCGATTTAATTCACCTACAACTACACACAGTAGATTTCTTTCGTCTAATTACAGGACTACCCTCCACTCATCATAACCCTTCATAAGTCTGTCAAAGCAAGAGAACCATCGTGGGCTGCTGAGTTTCCCACTTATTCATTTTAATCCACAATTGCATCACATAAATAAGACATTGTTTTTTTTTCTGCTGTCACTCTGATATTTTCTCGCTCTATTGTTCTACTACAACTTTCCACTTTACCTGTCAATCTTAATGTTCCTTTCCCAAGTTTTTTTTTCTTATTCTTGTTGGACTGAAAAAGAGCAGCATGCAGTCGCTTGCAAAATACTGTAGGGGAAAAAAAGTTTTAGTTTATGTCTGAAATTATTTTGCTTGCTCATTCGACCGTATATACGCACACACATATATGCACAGAGCAAAATCTCTTTAGTTTACATTCTTTCCTTTTGTTTTTCTCTCATTTAGTTTCAGGTCTCCGTTGACTTATTTTGTCTTTGTTTCTCTGAACTGAAGCGAATCCTTGTTTATCCCCTGTCACATGTCTTTGATACTTCATCCTTCACTATTCATCCTTGGATCTGCTAACAAATCTGTGAAGTTGTTGATGTGCTACAGGTGCTGCATATGTAGGAGGTTGTGGAGGCTTTGGCTCAACCTGTCAGCAGCAGCAGAAATAAAATGTGCATAAGTGATCCTTGATTTATCGTTGGTTTTCTTTGCTCTTTAAGTTGTGGATTTTAAACATGTCTATGGACTCGAAACGAGGGTTGGACTGTAATCAGTATCAAAAAGCTCTGGTACTTGGAAAACAGGTCCTTCCCCAACGCTTAGTGTCTACTCTTATAGTTTGAGTAACATCTGGGTGTTTTATTTTGGCACTGGAGATGCAATATATCTGAATGCTCCATTCCATTTTAACAATTTCTCAGTTATGACGGACTGATTCTGATGCAAATGTCAGTTCTGTACACTTGTATACTTGTAGAATCTGTGTCGCAACACTATGTGGCAGCTTTTTTGAGAATTCCTTGGTGTTTGGGATCTTTTGTGAGCAGAGAGTGCTGCCCTCATTATGAATATGGTTCAAATATGCTTTTATTTGTGTATAAATTGTACACAGAGTAAATTTACTTGTTTCAGCTTTTGGCACATAAGTTGTAGGTAAAAACAAAATCTACCCCTCCCTCCAACCATGTGACATGTAGAGCTTCTTCTATAAATCCTGCTAAATATATAAATATTGCTTGTCATTGTTGTGTATGTAGTCATACATGCAATGATATTGTAGTTGCTGTTTTATGTTGTGTTCTGTGATTGGTCCTCTGACACTATGCTGGGATTGCTCAAGGCTGTGACGTGTGTGTGCGTGAGTGTTGAACGTGCACAGTTTTCTTTTGTTTGGGTGTGGACGATTGAACTCGGGGGGGGCTGCAGAGTTAAAAAAAAAAAGAAATAAACTGTTACGTTGGTTAGCAGCTCAATAAATGGAGAAATTCCAAAAGAACCTCTTGGAGTATTTGCAGTGAATTATTTTTTTGTAGATACACCACAGTCATCATCAGTTTGCAACATCAATGCCTTATTTCAATGTTTTTCAACCCTCAATGCACACTGTTTGAGCAGGGAAACATCTAAAACATGCAGGACAGTGGGCCCTGAATCTTTTAAACATGATAAAAATCAGATCCATTTAGGGGTAGGTGATGTATATAGTTTACAATAATACTGTCGTTGTTTTAATAATGTGACAATGCTGAGTATTTAACTGACAATGAAACACACGTTGAAACTTCTGCTTTTGCGTTTTATTATGCTCGAAATGTTTTGTATTGCTGAACGCTCTGGGCTACGGGCAGGGCAGTTCAACACCTGCACTCTTGACCTGAAAAGCTGTTCGTTGAAGCTGCGATTTAACGTCGTCTCACTGAAATATGCAAGGCTTTTCCTCGAAGAGTTGTTGTCTGTGAACATATGTTGCTCGAAAACCTCTATGTGCCCTTCAGCATTGATGGAGCCTTTCCAGGTGTGTAAGCTGCCCATGCCATAGACATTACCGCAACCCCATATCTTCAGAGATGCAGGCTTTTGAATTGTCTGTTAGTAAGCTGCATGGTCCCTCTGCAACTTTAACTTGCATTTGTGGGTTGTATGGTGAATCGTGTTTCTAGAGAGTGATTTCTGTGTTCTGATCCCATGTAGTGATGTTCAGCAGAGAATTATGCCTGATTTTTAATGCAGCGCTGCCTGAGGCCAAGAAGATCACATACATCCAGTTTTGACCTTCGGCCTTGTCAATGCACATCAACGCTCCTCATTCTCTGAATCTTTTGATTACGTTATGCACAGTAAATGGCTCTGCCTTTCTGAAATGCTCCTTCTATACCAAGTCATGTTTCTAACCAGTTGCCATGTAATCTAATCAGTGCAAAAAAAAAAAAAGCCCTGTCATTTGTTTTAGATTTGTGGCAATAGTTCTCGTTATTTCCACAAGGAAAAGATCAGCACTGGCAGCTAAACAAGTGGTGATACTTTACCTGGAATAAGTGAAAAAGCCACTCACGGAAGACTGGAAAGGAGAGACCTGCAGTTTTTATTTACGTTGCACACATTGTGACTCCTTCATTGGAACTGAGGGCAGTGAGGAGGTGATTAATGTGCAGAATTACTCACAGATTCATGGAGATTTCATGAATGATAACAAAGGATTTTAAGTGAAAACAAGTTGTAGCTGTTGGGAATGATTAACTATAGATTTCACCAACACGTTTTTAAGGAACATGGGCTTTCAGACTATACGGAGGGAGAGAGGCTCCAAACAGAACAGCAAGGCTACATGTTGGAGGGATTGCTTGTTAAGAGACATTCAGTGTTTTGGGGTTTTGCCCTCACAATTTCCTGAAGTATTAATGAGTTTTCTGGGACTTTTTCTGGGACTTTGGTCAAGATTCCCCTAGGGGGTCATTGCAAAGGCTCCCTTTTCAACCTTGTTTTTACAGCACTGTTCATAATAGCTGACTTTAGGAGGTGGCGTCGACACCTCAATGCAGCTCCACTCCTCTGCTCCACAGGAAGTGACTTTTCAAAATTTTATTACAGCTCCGGAGAATCCACATTAGTGGTAATGCAAATGCAGCACAATGTGAAATCAAGTGGAGGAAAGCTGGGAAAGCTGGGGATTTCTTCTCTGTTCTGATCTGGCTCTATGATGTTACAGTAGTCTGCATATCTGAACCACTCACTGAATTAGTGGTAGCTGGGGGCCCCAGGCAAGGTGGCAGGGTTGTGTAAACCTCTGAATTTTTGAGTTATAACTGTTTCATACACCCAAGCACATGCTTTCAAATGTGAGAAAGGGATTTTTGTTATAAGCCTTGATATGTTAATATGCATCACCTGCTCTCTAAAAACTTGAAACGCCTGTTCAGTGTTCAAGTCTATGCTGTCAGCTGAGAAGATTCACCAGCGTTACTTGCCATTGTTACATCTGCAGCTCCACAACAACCCTATTCATTCATTAAGACTTAAAATTACAACCATTTGTTGACCACTATGTATTCATTTTTATTGCAACAATATAATTTCCCCTTGGGAATAAACTCAGAATTAAATAATTTTAATTCAAGTTATGCTCAACTTGATTCTCTGCAGGTTAGAAGCTAAAACTGAAGTGCCAAATTACTGAAACAAACATGAACAAAATTTCCAAAACTTCAAATCAGTCTGCTTCATAACAAGTTACCGAGTCACAGGAGAATATCGTATTGAATATTGTATTTTCAGAAAAGCAATATTTGTACTTTATACAGCATCACCCTGCATCTTTCTTTTTTACTTGTTACATTCATCTTTGCAGGTAGATGAGAGATGTTTGGGTCTTGTATTTTCTTTTTTTTTTTGGCACACACAGGAATGTCTTTCATCTCATGAGTGCATTTGGACGCATACATCACATCAGCTACATTAACAAAAATGAATCACTAATTAGGAGCGAGGTGATGGCAGCTTTTACCTAAGAGACCCAAGTTCAGCTGCTGCAGGAAGCTATTTTAGTCCTTTTCTTTTACTTTGGATATCACTTTTTCAGTTTGTGTAAGTGCTGTCAAAACAGAGCTAATATTGTCTTCCATAATGGGCTTCTTGCTCTCTCATCATTATGAGGCTAGCACTTTCATGACTACTTGCTTTTGGCAGATTCTGCAGTTTTGTGTGTTTTAGCTGAACATGAGCAAATCCACTGATAGCACCAGTTTCACTGGAGCTGCAAAACTTCAAACACTCATGCGTCTAAGCCTTTTAATGGCAACTCCTAATCTAATGGTGGAAAGCTTATTTTAAATACATTATCTGCTTTTCCCATGCAATTCTAGTTGCACAACTCAAACAGGAAGGTGAGACTAAACACTGTCCACAAACAGGATGTTCACTGTACGCAGAGAAATTTTGCACTTCTGTTATCAATAATTTCCCTTATTTTGTACAACCTAATGGAAATGCACAGAGACAATGAACACAGATACTTGCATATACTCATACAAGTGCTGAGACCTGCACTGCCTGAAACATCCTTTCCTGATCATGTTGGGTTTTGGGATGTTCTGTGACAAAAAAAAAACATAAAACACACACACACACACACATGCAGCAAATGTACACTTTACTTTTGATTCGGATCACATTCACCAGTCACAGTCTGATGGTGCATTCTTGGTGTTTTTGCGTAGCAGACTAAGACGGTGAAGAGACAAAAGCCAGTGAGTGGCTTTGCTGCATTTGTATGGTCGTCAGCCTCCCTTTGGCGCCTCACTCATCAGAATTGAAATTGAGCCTGATAAGCCTCCAAAAGCAGGTTTGTGTTTCTGTGTAAATGAGAAAAAGAATGCCTAACAAAGAGGGAGAGAGGGGAAAAAATGCTTGAAATTAAAGAATCCAAGTCATGCTTATTGATTACCACGTTTCTCACTGCCAAGGAAGAAGTTCCCCTTACCATGAAGACAAAAAAACACTTTTCTAACCACACTAACTGCTTTAAAGAGGCTTTTATGTGTATGTAACTTGTTAAGTTTGTACTGAGGTTGTCTTTAATATCATCCTTTTGGAAAGGGCTGTAGAGGTTGTTTTTTTTTAAATTGTGGGTAACTGCCAATTTATTTTTTTCATTATTCTATATTACTCAGATTCAGTTTGTTTCAACTCACCAATACTTAATCAATCCATGAAGAGACATCAAATGTTGCAGTAACTGTCATTATTGAATTCATACTATATGGGACTTCACAGCTGCTACTATATTATTATACCCATAAAAGAAATATCATATGCTCTTCCTAATTGGACTTTATGCTGATGGATAGTAGATGGGACCTCATCCATTATCAGTTTTATTGTCACTTCTGGACTCACATTTCTGCATGTATTCTTCCAAAGTTGAGCACTAATTGGATCAGAGGTTCATGGGATGTCATGATATTTTTATGGATGTACAATTGTTCAATTATAAAGCTTCAGTGATCTTTAGTGATTTTTTTTTTCTTTTCTGAGTAAGGTTCTATGAGCTACTGACGGTGCTCCTTCATGTGTACCACTTCGTGATAAGACACTACACCACGGACTGTCACAATCTGCATCCAAACCAAAATTGTCCACTCCCTGATGACCTCCTCCTCCTCCAGGGTCTGTCCCTCCTTCTGTAAACTGTCTGTCCTTCAGCTCCCTTCTCTGTACCCTTACTTATCCCAGAACCTGTGTTAGTGCTCCACCCAGACCAAGAACCCATCTTAGTGCCAGAGCATTTTGTCTTACATGGCATTTCCCCCTTTTGCTGGTCTCGATGTGTATATGTAGCTGCCATTTCTGGAAAGGCTCTTTTTTTTCCCACCTACTGGGGTAGCGAAAGAAATGAGTGAAATAGGAGTGCAAACCTCTAACCATAATCGAGTGAGATGTCTGGGACCTTCTAGCAATGTAATAATTACGTTTTGCAACACTTTCAATGGTAGTATGCATGAGACAGGAGAAGGAAACTATTAACTATGAACTTTCCATAAACAACAATGTTGAATTGGGGTGATGACGAGATTCAGGAACTTCTAAGTCTTTGGGCAGAGGATGAAATTAGCCTCTACTTGACAAGCACACACAACCGGAACAACTTTGATTTGTGGTCTGTCCTCCATTGTTGTTTTGATTTACTGGCACGCAACATGGAGTCACACCTTTGTTTCCAGAATACAGAAAGGTTTCGTGTATGCAAGGACACACGTTTGCAGGATTTTCTTTCCTTGCTTTGGCCAGTGTGTAAAAGCCACTGGGGTGAAACTGGAGGTACACCTTTATGTAAATGCTGCAGAACGTCATTATGTAAGCGCCTATTGGACCCTTGGCTGCTCTCAAGAGTTCTCCTTTGCATCGCTGGATTCTAGAGCTTTCTTGCTGGTCTGCCTGTCCTCCTAGCCACCAGTCTTTGTAGCCATACCAGTAAGTTTGGTCTCTCCTTTTCATCCTGCCTGCTTCAGATTCTTGTCTCATTGGCATTACCTGTTTGTCTAACAAATAATTCAAAAGATATATATTGTAGATAAACTTACATAAATCTCTGAAACACTACTTTGGTTGTTAAGAATATTTTTCCCTTATTTAATGATAGTTACATAATGGCTACCATGGTACACTTCATTGAAACTTTTAACCACTAGTTCATGGCCCCAATAAATTTTTCAACTTTCACCAAAAAGCACTATATAGGCTCATTAAAGACAATAATTGATGCATGATGCAACACTTTATACATCATTTAGCTCATGGAATAAAATTGTAATAAGACTGTAACAGCATACTCCCAGGCAAGACTAGTACACATTATCAGTCCTGTGAATAATCCTTGTGGTGGATTTTTATCATGAAACCTAGATAGATGAAAATGTTAAAACTAGTTGCATAAAAATTGTATCATTGTCTACCTTCCCACAAACCCTAAATGGAAATCACAAGAAATGTTGAAGGGGAATCTTATGCAACAGTCTGAGAAAAGACAACTCTGCTACTTGAGTATGAAGTGGACCATGTCTTTTATTGTACATTAACGAAAACGGTTATCGAGTCATGAATAAGTACCTAGAGCTGACATCTCATGATTTAAGATGTACACAAGCTCAACTGTGAGTGTAGAGGTGGAATATAGATTTTCACATGGGTCAAGCAATAAGCATTGGCTGAGACATCTAACTACTTTGAACTTCAGTTCAGTGTAACCACGAGGCAGACATTAGGGCAGTTATATAGATGTAATGAGTTTTCAGTTTTTTTAGGGGGGAATGGATGGAAGTGTGCAGTAATAAGGTGTGTCTCATCGCTTGGGTTTCTAAATGAAAGCATGGAGATCTTACTGCAAACCAGTAGCGTAACGCCCAAATGACATTCACAGATTTATTTGATACAGTTTTGTTCAAATAATATTATATCATAATTATGTTTAACGAAAGTGAATAGAGCTCAAAATCCCCTTTCCTTCCTAAAAGCTTTTATTTCCATAAGCCAAATGCATTGGGAACACATCACATTCTTTTTCAAATTTAAACATGAAGAACAATTTATCTAAATTGTTAGAACTTTACAGAAAGATTGAATATTAAGCTGTTGAGAAAAAAAAAAGAAGAAATTCCTGAATTTATGTTGTCCTTTGTTCATACAAAAGCTGCTTGTGTGACAATATCATTACAATCACTTGTGCACATCACTTTTTTTGAAAGAAATATTTTTTCTTGTTTTATTCAAACGTGTTGAAGCACTAAGTTAAAAAACAGAAACAAAAACAATGATGCATATTTAATAAATGAAATGTAGTTGTTGAGGGGAAAAAACCTAGGGGTGGGACTCGATTAAAAAAAACTTTACTTTGAGGCTTTGTGATTAGTTAACCTTGATTAATCCCATTTTAATCACATAATATTTTGTATCCCAAGCCCAAGCCAGTCGTTTGATCAAGTTTGGGCTGCCGACACCTCTTGCTTGTACTTGTACCGGGACTGCTAGCGCTAACCCTACACCAGCAGCCATCTTCTATTGTCAACTCAGGGGTGGTGAGGATTCTCTGACATTCCAACTTCACGGGGCGTTCCAGTTGTAATTTCCCACTAAGAACTCCAAAATCCTGACTTCCCAGTACAAATGGAACACAGCACAACAGTTCCAACGGTTTCTGTGCTCCCTGCAACATGCTTTGCATTTAGATGGTACCGAGTGCTTTGGTTGTATGCAAACCTTTTTATTTTTTGTACAAATTGCACAACACCCACGCTTTATCAAGGCTTTCATCACGTAGTTTTTTAAAATTAAATTTGCATTCATCGTTCCAAGCTGGAGATAAAGTAACTTTCATTGGTGCTTTTAGTGGTATGTTATGTTTGTGTTTTCAAAATAACAAATGTATAAACTGAGTTTGAAACAGTGTTTTCCTTTCATCCTGTGTGCATGTTATTGTACTATCATCTGAAATGATATTACAGTAAGCTAGTAAATTATAGACTGAAATATGTCTTGTGCAACTCTAAGACCTGATTTCCTGAACACTCAAAGGATTCAGTTTTCTTTCTTTCTTGTAAAATCTATGCAAGTCAGTATCTAATCTCCTGTCTTTCCATTTGCTTTTAAATATGCCTGATACAGGAAGCTCTATGAGGCTGCAAGTTGCAACAACAAGCTAGGATGTTTGCAATATCAATGACATTTTTTTTTGCTGTTTTTCTTTCTTGACAAATTATAGGTCAGGCTAATATTAGGATTTTTATTTTTATTTTGCTTGGTATGTGTGTATGTGGTAACCCAAAGGACAGGGAAAATGTTTTTGACATGATTGTGCTTCATGGAACTAAAGGATTCCATGCTTGACTGAAATTTTATCCAAAATCCAATGGCAAAAACAATATTATTTTGTGGAGGTGTTTAATTAAAATATCCTTAAAACTAAATGCAATGGCAAAGTAAACTTTGAGTGGAAAAGACTGGATAGTATTCAAAAGAGAAGAGGTGCATTTTTCACAAAAATGCCCTAATGATGTCAGTCATCTTTTGGAGGAGCTAGTGACTTAAAAACAAACAAAAAAAATGAACAAACTGATATAGATGGATGGCTCTGTTTTGGGGACTGTTCTGGTTGTGTACATACACAAATCTTGTAGCAGATGTTAGTTTTCTTGTGCATAAGTGTTAGGGCCCTTTTCCACTAGCACCTACTCATCTCCACGTGACTCACCTCAGCTCTACTCGCCTCAGTCCCAGTCATTTTTCCATTACAGTTCAGTACCACCTCAATGTGGGATGGGGCCTTTATGGTAAGGCAGCCTGAAAGGTGGTGACGTCTTTTTATGTGACAACTCCGGTCATGTATGAGACGACAACAATGGAGGACGTTGAGGTGTCCTCGTTGCACCACGGGGAAGGCTTTCTTGCAGTTTTTCACCCTCATCATTTCACTCATCAGTGATGTCACTCTCTGGCCAATCAATGACCTGCATCATGGTGACATTACACTTTCAGCCTGACTCAGCTTGGTTTGAACCCCATCCAAGAAGGTGCAAAAAAGGAAGTAATAGCTGGTACTATGACCTAGTGAAAAACCTTTACAACAGAGAAGAGCCGAGTGAGGGACATAATTCTGAATTAGCATTCATACACACATATGAAACCAAATTCTCACATACTATACTGAAAACCACACGCATACAAGTGAAATCTTACACACATACTATTGAAAATTCTTTCATATACATCCTATTGGAAATTTTTCGTTTCAACTGAAAATTTTAATAAGATGTATGAGAGAATTATCAATAGGATGTATGAGAGAATTTTCAGTAAGGTGTATGAGGATTTTCAGTTGTGTATATAAGATTTCACCTGTATGCGTGTGAGGTTTTCAGTGTTGTATGTGAGAGAGTTTGCTTTCATATGTGTGAAGCAGTCCAGCAGTCACTCATACAGCAGTGATGTTGAATGCCACTTTGCTCAGCATCAACCAATGACCACAACCAGAACTACAGACTGGATCTCAGTTGGTTTTGGCTGGTATTGGGCCAGTGTCATGCAGCCCTCAACTATCTCAACTATGGGAATCACTGCAGTACTAAGTTCAGTCACAGCATATCAGCCCATACGCTGAACGTGAAACTAGGTAAATGTTATGAACGCAGGAGAGTGGACAGGAGTAATCCAATAAGGGGATTTATTTCCTCAGAGGGCACGCAATACACTGCCAGGACAGGAAAATCCAAAATCCCAAAAGATCTGTTCCAAAAAATCTAAAAACTAAGCAAAAAAAAACAAACAAACAACAGAACTAAAACTTAGAATAAGGCAAAGGAAAAATAACAAAACTACCAGACAAAACAGGACTCAGGAACGCAGGAAGCAAACAGTACGGACCAGCAAGAACACAGGGCAAGACAAAACTTTAAATACAGACATGGACTAACAAGGTGGAAACAATCAGGAAGAGAGGAAAGTCAAACGGAAACCATCATGAAAAACAGACCTTCAAAATAAAACCAGAAGTCAAGACAAAAGAAACAGAACAAAGAGGTAATAAAACAAGAACACCAACACTGAAAAACCCCCAGATCCTAACAAAATAAAGACCAAACTAATCCTAAACCATGACAGTAAAATGTTAGAAAGTTCTAGGTCTAAAATGTTGATCTTGAGCCAAAAGTCCAGAGTCAGCAGCACCAGAAAATCACAAAATAATCTTTACATCTCCATGCATAGTGACCACAACAACAGCAGTGAGAAAAATTACAGCTTTGAAATTGTTGTATTAATAAAGTACTCTTCTTCTGTTGGACCTCGCTGCCTCCTGCTCTCCTTACTGATGGTGAAACTGAAGTTTCAAGGTGCAATGAACCACTTTGAGACAACTGCTTTGAAGAATTTCAGACAGTCAGAAGAGGGATACCTGCTGGCTTTCTGTCAGAACTGCATCTGAATGGACGACCTGAAAAACCCTCCATACTGCCTGTAACAGGCAGAAGCCAAACTATGGTTTTCAATAATAAATAAAGACTGCAGAGGACTTCCTTGCTGCATTCCTGTTGGACAGGGTGGACTCTTTGGGATTGGGCTGGAGAACACTAGGTGCATTAGTGTTTATATTATTATATCAACTATCACGGAAATTACCAATCATCGCGTGGTTGATCTTAGTATTGATATAGGATGTATACAGTGGTGTCCAAGCGGCTGAATATGGGGAGTCATTGGGCCTTATCAGAAACACAGACATCAAATCTTTAACCAAGTCTGTTGCTATTGTCACTAAGTTGTTTTATATATGTTCATTTATATTTTACTTGTATGTGTTCACTTGTACAATTTTACTTTGAATATGGCTGTGTAGTTTTTTGACATTTATCAGCAGGCTACAATTACATCACTTTATGCAGCGCTGGGGGAAGTAGAAAATGTAACACACAGGCTGTCACCTAGATGTGCAATACTCCAACACTGAAACATTCTCACGGTTATTATGGGATACCTCCTGATTTGTATACCTTTCATCATTTAATGCGGACTTTAAAAGATAGTGCCTGGGTTTTAACCCATCATAGAAGGCTGTATATTGTATAGATGCCTTAGCTAGAACAACATACAGACCATAATAATAATAATACATTTTATTTGAAAAAGCGCCTTTCAAAGCACTCAAGGACACTGTACATAATGCAATATTAAAATAACAAGCATAAAAGACACATCTATAAAAATTCATAGTGAAAAGGCAAAAGGAACCGGTTATGGTAAGTATGCTAGTTTGAACAGATGAGTTTTGATTTAAAGAGTGAAAAGGAAGCGATGTTCCTTAAGTCGGGAGGTAATGAACTCCATAGCTGAGGAACAGAGCAGCTCCCCATGGTGGCAAGACGGAAAGAAGGGACTGAGGCAGCGAGGTGGAGTGATGGTGTGAACCAGGTCAGACAGATACGGTGGGGAAAGATGGTGAATGGCTTTAAATGTGTACAGAAGAATTTTAAAGTTAATGCGGTGTTTAACTGGAAGCCAGTGAAGCTGCTGCAAAACAGGAGTGATGTGGTAGATGGAGGGATCCTAGTGATAATACGGGCAGCAGAGTTCTGAACTAGTTGGAGCTTATGGAGAGATTTCTGAGTAAGACCATACAGTAGTGAATTACAATAATCAATCCGGGAAGTAACCAGGCTATGGACATGAATGGCAGTGGTTTGTGGGGTGAGAGATGGACAGAGATATTGCATAGATGGAAGTATGCAGACCAAGTGACATCACTGATGTGTGAATTGACCAAAAATTGTTGACCAAAAATATCACAAACTTGGCCATTTGGTTAATTTGGCATTGTTTGAAATTTAATACAAATTTTTTTAACTGATTTAGAAATGATACTTAACATTACAAATTACTTTTATTTGATCCATTTCCTCTCCAATACAGCTACATCAGAGTACAGGGTCTGAAAGTCACCAATCAGTGGGGTTCTGCCACTGCACATTGCTGCATGTGATACTAGTCACACACCCAGTGGTTTAGAAAATGACTCAGTCTGACCTTAGTCTCAGCTGACAGTGTGTAGGAGCTACATGCCTTATAAACTGCACAATGGGCCCAGTGGCTGGCAGGTAAACACAGATACACTACAAAAGGTCATCTCTTATAGCTCCAAACAAGTTGAAAAAAATGATTCATGAGAACCCAGTGATGCTTTTCACCCTCCCACAGAGTACTGCCTTTAGTTAGCCAGTGAAGGAAGATGAAGAACTGTATATATTTTTAGGCTTTTTGAATGCCAATAGATTTCAAAGGTAGAGCAGTGCCTTGGTAAATGGGCTACATATAATGGTATAGCGATTTTCTTTCTTTTTCTCCTCATTCTTGTTGACCACTCAGAGTTGTACACTACAATCTTTGTTTTTTTTTTCTTCATCATACACACACATTGATCTTGAAATATATCTCATATTTGAGGCTAATTACTCTATGCAGCCATTTTTAAATTATATGGTGAAGAGCATTGCTTCCTTTTTTCCTCTCTACTGCCATTGATTTTATATCCCACTCTTCGCATTCATTCGAGCCAAGTACGTGCCTGATGGACTGTGTTTCAAGGCCTGTGAACATGAGCCTCTGAAAATATTGTCCTTTTTCCTATCTATACCTAAATGTGTGTGCTCATGAACCACATTTGCATCTGTATGTGTGAGACCCAAGTCTGCAGGCCATTTTATTATCTAAATGGGTCCAGGCAGCACTGGACTGGAACCAATCGAAGCAACCTGCCATGATAGGAATCCTAGGGGACAGCTTCTACTAAATTTCTTCACTTTTCCACCTCAAATGTAGTTCTTTACTTTATATGCACATGAATCAGCCAAATATAGCCATTTTTGAAATAACAGAAGTTGTGGAGAAAGAAAAGACCACTGGCAGCTGCATAGCCAAAGTCTGTTAATTTTCTTTTCCTTCTTGTCACGTATTTCCAAAATTAATATAAAACAATACTTATTGCTTAATAACTGAAGTAACTTGAAACACATTATAAGAAATCACTAATTACATTTTTTTGGGGGTAGGGTTAGGGTGCAACATTGTAGTCTGGATGGTAAACAGCGGTTGTTTGAACTTTGAGATTGACATATAATTACAAGTAAAAACAAAACAAAAGGCAAATGGTAAGAGGCAGGTTAACGTGCTCTAACAATAAAGGAAGCTAGCCCTTACCTGAAAAAATCCTGGGCTGTGGTTCTCTGCGGCGCCAAGAACCACAAAAGCACTGCAGCCATCAAGCCCTCCTTAGAACTCTCAATCCACTTTACACTATTTCTGGATGAAGCTTGTGGTCTCTGGTCTGAGGCAGGAGAAATCCCAACACTGATCCATGCAGCAATACCACCCTCATCTGATGATGAACCTCAGCCATGCTCCAGCTTATGGAATGGTACCAAACCAATTTCTTCAGTATTCACATCATCTTCCTCCAATCGTCGCCACAGGCTGTTGGAGACTGTGCTGTGGAGTTGCTCTAGGACCTTCATTTCTTCTCAATCCTCAGATAACATCTCTGGGATGGGAGACACCTCGCCCTCCCCACAGCTGTCAAACAGAGCACCGCATCCTCAACATGCTGGTGAGGAGTGGGTCCGGGCGAGTGCAGTCCTCTGATCCCAGGCTGCTGTTTCCACCTTCAACGCTGATTATTGGTGACTCCATAATTAGAAACTTTTATTAGTTTAACGCAGTAATTCAGTGCTTAACAGGCATTACTTTGTCCATCATCTTTCACAAACTTTATGATTTGTGGCTTTTTATATACACACACACACACACACATATATATATACAGGACTGTCTCAGAAAATTAGAATATTGTGATAAAGTTCTTTATTTCCTGTAATGCAATTAAAAA
>JBAMYA010041907.1:0-15078 GCA_037176975.1 Arrhamphus sclerolepis | reverse complement strand
CTATCTATCTATCTATCTATCTATCTATCTATCTATCTATCTATCTATCTATCTATCTATCTATCTATCTATCATCTTATCCAACTAAAAGAAAGGAAAGAAATCCCATTTTTTTAAAAGTCATTGTTTTATGACAAAAAGCTTCCTTTTTTTTCGTAAATTTGTGATTTACAGCAACTTATATTATATTATATTATATTAATAAATGGCTGTTTACATTTCATTTCTCCTTCCTCTGCAGATCATCTGGCAACATGCTCGGCTGTAAGCTGGTTTCTGAAGAACTCCTGGTCCTGCTTTGTTTGCCTGCTGCTCTTCTATGATGCACAGAGCTAAATAAATACATAGCCTAAATAAAAAAAATAGATGAAAACCAGTAACATGCAAGCTAGCACTGATGCACAAACATTTAAGTACACTTCTGCTTCTTGCTACATCCATAAAAATCAACAAGATATGTCTTCAGATCTCTCCTCCTTTAAAAAGCCACAACAGTGTTCAGACATTTTCACTGATGAAGATGACTCAGATGAGGCCTTTTGCTTCAGAGCTTCGCTCATTATATTCGAATAATTGAATGAATGTGTATATACTACTTTGGAAAGTGAGGCTTGTGTTTTCAATAAAGGGATGCTATCTAATGTAGAAAGTTGTTGTTTTGTTTTTTTTATTAAGTATTACTGAGACAAAACTGTTAATGATCAGCAACCTTAAGAACTCGGTGTCAAGGAAGGTTTAACCAAAGACAACAAAATTGAACAATATTTTTTTTAAGTATAAATGAGTCTTTAGTTGTTTGTTTGTTTTTTAATCTTTTTATTTTCAAGTAGTTGAGAGAGACCACTACAACGTTTTGCACAGTTACGTAGTTAAAACAAACAAACAAAAAACAGGATCTGGTGACACAGAGGTTTGTTTATACATCTCTTGTTCGGTCAGGATGGGGGTACTTTTGATTTTTCTAAAATTCTCTCTCTCATTATTATTATATTTAGTAAATAGAAATAATTTTAGTAATCCTAACTAATCTAAAACAGGAAATGTTTAGTCTTATCCCATGTTATATTTCATGGCTAGTTGTCCTAAGAGGGTATGAATGAATTTGGTAATGAGTTTTTAATTTGCACACTCTAAAAGGTGTTTGTGTGATTATTCAAAATGAAAATGTGTGTCCCGCAGACATTCTTTTATTATATTATACGGTGGCTTTCCACCCAACAAATGGGATGCACAGTTCATGAAAATGAGAGAAAATCAAAAACTCCAGGGGTGTGAATAATTTTGGACCAAACAATGTGTAGTAACACTGTAATTTCCAGAGTGCTGGTTTTATGATTATTTTTGGTTTAAAATTATGAGCACATTTTTCCTTTTAAAAAAATGACAGAATGTCATTGAACGCAGTACCACACGCTATGCATATATTATTGACAAATCTTTAATAAAATCTTGAGATTATGGCCGAAACATATATACTCATATTATTGTGTGCAGTCATTGATTTATACTTGTTTTGTTTTGTTAGAAATTATTCTATGTTTAAAATAAAATAAAATAAAATAAAATAAAATATTGCCAACCTGTGACGTGATCGAAGCAGTTTCGCGATGTTCTTCTTGTCCCTCGGCTCCACCCGTAGTTTCCGATAACAACACGCAGAGATGGCGTCCTCCACGAGCAGCAGCAAAGCAGCGGAGATTTCTAAAGCTGAGTACCTGAAAAGGTACCTGTCAGCGGGCGAGGAGGCCAACAAGTCAAGAGGGAAGATTAAAAAGAAGCGACGCAACGTTCCCGGGAGAGGGTGAGCGGCTGTGAGCAGCTGTAGTGGTGCTGTAGTTTACGCGGTGAAAATCTTGTTAAGCGTTCGAGTAACTGGTGTTTTTAGATGTTTAACTGGCGTGATTGCTCTTTATTTAAGACTTAAAATAGTCGACGACGACATAGACTGGAAACAGACGGTCAAAGAGCAGTTGGAGGTTGAGGAAGATGAAGAGGAGGCTCCGGTGGTGAGTTAACGTCACTTAATCCACCCACCCATTCATTCAATCGTTGATCATCCTACTGATTTCATATACGCGTTTCACAACCGAACGCAGGCTTTTCTGAGGGAGGGGGCTCAAGCCAGGTGAAAATACACCTATTTACGTCATAAGACGATATAAAACTACCTTACAGTACATAGAGGTTCGACAACAACATATGTTCCCATACAGGCAACGTCTCTTTCAGGGAAAGTTTTTGCATATTTCAGCAATCAACGCCGCATCCATCACAACAGCATGGCATCACAGGAGAAGAGTCGGTGTTCTGAACTGGTCTGCCTGTGGTCCAGACTTTTCACAAACAGAAAACATTTGGAGCTTCATAAAATAAATGTCCGGCAATAAAGGCCCAGGACTGTACAGCAGCTAGAATCGTGCATCCTGCCAAATTTCGCAATATTTACAGCATCGTTACTTCCAGGCAAAAATTGCCAGTTCGCTTTTCTTATTATTATTTACATCTTTTGTAGAGGTGCATGTTTATATTGTTTTTGTTTTTTGATTTATTTATTTTTTTAACTAATAGTGATTGCAAATTTGTGCCCTTAAATCAAGACAATAAAGTGAAAAGAGAATTTTGCAACACCTTTCGTTGTAAAAGTCAAATCTTCATCATAAAATCCCAATTTTCACTAAATTTTGACTTTTTGAAATAAAACTATAACCTTTTCTTGTAAAATTCAATTTTGTATAACTGCAGCTTTATTACCTAAAATCACAACATTTTTCAAGAAAATTATGAATTTTGCTAAACTTTTTGGATTTTTGACATAGAGTTACAATATTATAGTCCCAAATCACAACATTTTTGTAATTAAAGAAAGATGAATTTTAGATTATTGTAGTTTTTTGACAAAGATTCTCTACATTTTGTTGTAAAATCTTTTTTGATTTAAAATTATAACCTTATGTTGAAAAACTGCGACTTTCATGTAACTATAACTTTGTCCTCTAATCACAACATTTTGCCAAATTTAGAATTTGCTAAATCAACTTTTTTTTGCTTGTTTGTTTGTTTGTTTGTTTTGACATAGAATTACAGCTTCATGTCGTAAAATCACATTCATTTGCTGTACAAAAAAAAACAGATTTTGAAATATAGAAACTTTTTGACATAAAATACTTTTGTAGAGTTGTTTTTGATGTGGTAAATCAATAATAATTACAACTTTTTCCCCTAAAATCAAGAATTTTGTCTGTAAAATCAAACTTTAGTATACAACAATTAACATCCTTGCGTTGTATCTCCAACATCAGCTTTGTCATTTTTTCTGCCTTTGTCCAAAAGTTAGGAAAACCTACTAGTTTGTCTTTATTAAGTAGAAACATGTTATTTTTTTGTTTCTACTTGTGATCTTTCTTTAAATCTCCTCCCCTCTGAATAAACCTCTTACTTTTCTTGAATATTTTTGCTCCTAACGAGTTACTGACCCTACCAACATCTGGATGTGGGGCCATTGGGAATATAAATGGGCTGAAAAATGGTATTTCATATGTTGTTGTCTACTTGGTTCCACATTGGTTTGTTTATTGGATTGGCCCTAATAGGATCCTCAGTCAGTACCTGAGTAGAACCACTGTGAGCAGTTCACATGGAGTCATCATGGAACACATGAATCTCATAAGGGCAACCACTTTTCTGCCCATTTATACCTCAGATGGAACCCAACTTACAAATGTTCACTGGGAAAGTACAAAATGGTTGCAGGAAAGGACTAAATTGAGATCTAGTTGTCAAGGTGGGATGTGTAATTATGGCCCTTGAATGTCTGTTGAGCAGTACGGGATTATATACAGAGTATGTTGTCAGGGACCAAATTAAATGAGGCCTTGAGTTTGACATTAGTTTGCAGATTCCAGCACTGATATCCCAGCCAATAGTCATTAAACCAATATTTGACGGAAGAATAAAAATGTATTTTTGTCTGGTTGACCATCTTTGGTGAAAAAAGAGAAAAACCCCTTGGAAGCTTCTTACCTTTGGATAAGCTCCCCAATCAGCATAACTATCAGAAAAAACCTAGAATTGATTGGTCCAAATGAATGTATTATGAGGACTTCAATAGCATACATCTTTCATTGTACTGTCCAGTCAAAATCAAGTTAAATATTTTCAGTCAGCCCTCTTTGTTGATTTGGTGCATTGTTTTCTGTATTGTAATAATATGTTTTGTTATTGTTAACAGTAAGGTACAATCTAAATACCTTGACTCTGTTTTGAAACCTTGTGGATCCACTCAGATTGCTGAGGTCATTGATGAGCGACCAGAGGAGGTGAAGCAGATGGAAGTCTTCAGGACCAGCAACAAATGGAAAGCACTTGGAGGTAAATGTAGGAGAGCTAAAGCAAAGCTTTGTCTCTGTGAAACAAGAGTTGTCCATATTAAGTGTCCTGTCCTATAGCTGATGAGGATGAAGACGTGGATGCCAAGGCAGGAAATGAGCCTACGGAGCCTGAGGCATCAAGCAGATTTCACCACGACTCACCAGAGCTGGCATCAAAGGGAGGAAAACACAAGTCTGCAGTTAGAACGGCACGACATGATTCGCCAGATACATCACTTCCAAGGAGGGGCCGCCATGACTCTCCAGACGTCTCTCCACCAAGGAGGGGCCGCCACGACTCTCCAGATGTTTCCCCACCAAGGAGGAGCCGCCACGACTCTCCAGATGTTTCTCCACCAAGGAGGGGCCGCCATGACTCTCCAGATGTTTCTCCACCAAGGAGGGGCCGCCACGACTCTCCAGATGTTTCCCCACCAAGGAGGGGCCGCCATGACTCTCCAGATGTTTCTCCACCAAGGAGGGGCCACCACGACTCTCCAGATTTAACTCACAAAAAGAGAGGCCGTCATGACTCGCCAGATTTGTCACCCCCGAGGCAACATTCAGGAAAGTCAAGCAAGACGCAAAGTAAGGGTGAGTGTGAAAAGGTTTTTTTTTGAGTCTCATTAAAAAAAGTGAAGCAAACAGAAATCAAATAACATTAAAAAAATGTATCAAATCAATGCAATTAACAGTTATGCACACGAATGAGTTAATGAATGTATGTATGAATAATAAAGAAATCTACAGTGAATCTTTGAAAAGACCAAAATCATGAAAACTACTGCATTAAATGAATTTCCCTTTGAGAATTGATTAAAGTATTTTGTATTGTATTTATATCGCCAAAAATTTGAGAACCAAAACCCAGAATCTTCTAAATCTGTTGGCGAGACTTCAATCACCTTTCTCAGTTGCACTTTTCCTTTCTCGCTATCAGTTCTCAAACCATTGCTGTTTTCACATCAGTCTATAGCAGAGGAGGCGGGACATAGCTGAGATCTAGTAGCTCATTGGCTGCTGAATAACCAGATAATCTCAGCAGAAGTTTAGCACTGATGTTGACTTATGAAGTACTGAGTCAAATCAGCAGCCAATGAGCTACTAGATCTCAGCTATGTCCCGCCTCCTCTGCTGTTGATTGATGTGGCGCTGATTTGACACTCATTTCAGAATTCCAACTGCAAAAAGAAAAAATGCAGTTGAGAAAGATGGTTTTGTTTTTTTCAGCTATGAACAATGTTAATTTCAACTGTGGTGTTATATGTATTGTAGTTGCTATTAAAAATAGAGATAGCAATAGTAAACATTAAAGTCTTTGTTTTTCCAGATTCATCTCCCACCAGAAGAAAGTCCAGCTCAACATTACAGCGTAAAAAAAGTTCACCTGATCTTCGGCGGCCTCAGTTCAGGCACGGTTCAGACTCCGATCAGTCGCCTCCACGGAAAAAGTCTTTCAAGCGCGAAGCTTCAGACCCTGACCAGTCTCCTCCAAGGAGGCGCTCAAAAACAAGAAAAGACTCTGATTCTGACCTGTCTCCAGCCAGAAGACGACCCCAAAAGGACTCCGATGAAGATTTGTCACCACCTCGCAGAGCTGGCCAATCACAGGTGAGCAGACTGAGTTTGTTCAGAGATTAATGTGAAACTCAGCTTGCCTCTGGTTTCTCAGAGTTTTGTTTTGTTTTGGTTTTTTTTGTCTTTCAGGGCCAAAGGATGCTTTCTGGTGGAAAGGCAGGTCTGGTTTCTGTTGATGTTTTAAAGAAAGAGCAAGAAGAAAACCGGCGCAGAGAAAGAAACAATCAGCCACTAGAAGGTAGAGCCAACTTTTCTCTCCTTTTCTGTTAATTACAGACCTCACCGCTTCTGCAGTTCATCTTCTTATCATCTAGATGTCTAAAGTTTGGCCTACACTGTAGATTAGAGGGCAACAGATTATGATTCCATTATTGGCTGTTTTTCAATAATTAACAGACGAGAACATCTGCTCTCTACCCCACTTGTGATGCTTGAATCCCCCCATGAGGAGGATTTGCTTTGGTGTTATGTTGGCTGCAACTTCTCTTATGTCACAAGGAGTAACAAGACACGCCAAAACAAATCTATTATTTTAAGCTGACAACAACTACATTTGAAGTCAAATAAATTCTGAAACAAATTCAAAACTGAGGACACGTATTTGACTGGTACAGATAGACAGTACAGATAAAATGAACTGATACGGAAGTTGCTGCATAAAACAGAAGTGGCTTCACCACACAAATTCTGGAAGAAAAACTTGCAGGAAGGAGCAGCATCTTCCCTCCACCTGCAGACTGAAGCTCACAGCTCACTGATCTAGGATCAGAAATACTGTTTATGTTGATCATTTTACATTTTTTCAGGTGTAATGCTGGAAACAAAGTAGTGACTTGACTGCTCTAAACAAATTTCCCATAAAGCACAACACATAGTCTATTACTCAGATTTTTCTATATATTTGTATAAATAATTCATTAATTAATTTATAAGTAAAGTTTAATAGTTATTTACATTTTCATGGTTAAATATAATGCTTAATGCATTAATACCTTATTTATTTGTTTATTGTTTATGCATTTCTTTTTATTATTCAAAAATGTCTGTATAAAATGCAGATTTTTTTCTTTTATTTAAATGTTTTTTTAAGTTATCTATGTCTTGCTTTCCAAGCTGTTTTTATCTTGTATGTAGAGAGGAAATAACATTTGGTCCAAAAATGACTGAATTAAAAAAAAAAAAATCATGTAAGTCCTTTAGAGTTTAATGATGAATGTTTTTTGTTTGTTTGTGTTACATTTTTCTATAGTATGCTATGTGTTTATGGGTTTTTGTTTTGTTTTTTTTTAAATGTCCACAGGTACACAAACACATTTCACTGTACATTGCCCTATGTAGAATTGTGCATGTGACAAATAAAGCTTATCTTATCTTAAAAAGTGTGCACAGAGATTGTGCTTCACTCATTCATCTTCTTTGGACAGATGAATCTCGCAATGCCCAGACGGTGTTCCGAGACAAAAGTGGCAAACGGAGGGACTTAGATTCAGAGAGAGAAGAACAGAAGAAGAAAGCCGGAGAAAAAGCAGCTAAGGATGAGAAATACGCTCAGTGGGGGAAAGGGTAAATCTACAAATCTTCTCTCTCTCTCTTTTTTTTTTTTTTTACACATTTGAAAAGGCTCCAGACTGTGATTGTTTTCCAGATATGGGATGAAACATGTTGAGTGATATTAATGAAAGTCAAAATGTGTGCGTAGGCTGGCCCAGAGCCAAATGCAACAACAGAAACTTGAAGATGCGCTACATGAAGCCCAGAAGCCGCTGGCGCGTCACCATGACGACGAGGACCTCGACCGAATGTTGAGAGAGCAGGAAAGGGAGGGAGATCCTATGGCTGCGATGCTCAGGAAGAAAAAAGACCGCACAACTAAAACACAAGGTTTTAAACAACCCATCACTTGTTTTATTGTAGCTCTCTGAGGTCAAAACTGCTCAGCAAAAAGAAAAGGTCCTGTTACTTAGAAATTATATTTAAAACCTCGTTTTTGTTTGCAGACAAACCTCGCTATCAAGGCCCGGCACCACCTCCAAACCGGTTCAACATCCTGCCAGGTTATCGCTGGGATGGAGTGGACAGGTACCATTTGTGCATCTTTTACAGAGAAAAACTACTCGGCACCAGCAGACTGAACACAGCTGCACATCATCATCCTCCTGCCTTTAAGGCTCACGTCTCCTCAAGTTACACACCTCATTTACTTTTTCCATACTTTTTTTTTTTTTTTTTTTTGGTGCACTACATTAAAACAAAGATTGAGTTCATTATGTGGTTGCAAATTTCATTGTGGTATTTTATTTGTTTGTCTTGCAGGTCAAATGGATTTGAACAGAAACGCTACACGCGATTGGCAGATAAAAAAGCCCTACAGGAAGCAGCTTATAAGTGGAGCGTGGAAGACATGTAAAGACACCAGCGATGAGGCAAATGCAAGTTACACGCATCAACAAAAACGACACGCTGAAGGAAGCGTCCCTTTTCTTTTTCTTTCTTCCTAGAGCTGTTCGATACTGTACAACAGGCATGACATAAAGCTGTAAATAGAAATGACAAGCATGATTTTTTTTCATAATATGGAGCTGGAACACATGGGTTTCATTTATTAAATAATGATTTTTATAAAGTTGTTTTGACTAAGAGTGTTTATATACCTTGGAGAACATTTGAATTTACAAGAATAGGGCTACTTTTTTATTACAGTGAAGAACCTCAGATAAATTCAGTGTTAAAACCCTTTTCACTTGTAATTTCTAAAATCTTAAAGGATTTTCAGTCTGATTTAATTTCTGCTGAAACTGATTCACAGACGATCCCATGATTACTTTGATAGAAAAAACTTCTATTTTTTTTTAAGGGATGTGTGATGTCTTGTCTTAGGATGTTAAATGGTTTTAAAAAAAAATATCTCAGCATGGAAAACCACTAAAACTGACTTGCAGATTAGGTTATGGCATTCCCCACAGTTCCATTTTAAGGTCATGTTATTTAACACTTTTATAACTATTTTCAAACATGTTGCATCGATATCGACTGTATTGCAAGATCTTCAAATTGCATTTTATTCAACAATATACTGTTCTGAGGAGGTTAAAAAAGGTTTTAAATGCTCATATGGACATATGGATAGATGACAAATAATTTTCACATAGAGATTATGACTGGGTTCATAAATTGTCCCTAGGTGTGAGTGAGAGTATGAATAGTTGGTTGTCTGTCTACATGTGGCCCTGCGATGGACTGGCGAACCGTCCAGGGTGTACCCCTGCCTTTCGCCTGAAAGTGAGCCGGGTTAGGCTCCAGCAGACCCCCGTGACCCTGTACTGGAAATAGCGGGTACAGATAATGGATGGATGGATGGATGGATTATGATTGGCTTCCTTATTAGAAATAAAATGTTTTAATGCAAAAAAAAGAAAAATGTGTTTCAGTTGCGTTTGAGTCTGCCTTACCACAAAATAGCTGATACAACTGCAGTCATCTGAGTTTTTCTACAGATGACAGGACTCTGACTTGTGCTAGAAGTCTGAGGTGTACAGAGTGAAGAGGGATGGTGAGAGTACAGTCCCCTGTGGTGCTCCTGTGCTGCTGACCATCATATAATATATATATATATATCTTTATCTATGTACATGTATGTATATATATATATATATATATATATATATATATATATATTGTGTATGTATGTGCATGTGTGAAAAAAAAATTATATATATTTACACAAATTATATATGTATTTTCTTCAACCTCGATATCTCTGTGATATGAGAAATGAGTGAAGGGAAATATATAATAGATAGCCTATTTATGACCAGTTATTGAATATTATTTTTTAAACTTTTGAAATTGTTTAAATAATTGTCAATAAGATTATGTCTGAATGTTGGACTGATTCATTATCAGTTAATTGTCAGACAGTGAACTATATGTATGCAAATTTCAAACGTTTTTTGTTCAAGTTTTTGTTGTATCGTAATCTGCAAGCTTGTACTGCTGCCATCTTTAACATGATGCTCTTGAAAAAGATTCTACTTCTCAAGGGACTGGTTAAATCAAGGTAAGAAAATACAATTTAAAATAAAATAAATGTACCACACTACCTGGTTCAGGTAATTCAAAATAAATACATAAATCAGTAATGGATGAATGAATACACCACAATGAGATCACATACGCGATTTGTTCATAAATACATTGAAAGCTAAAATATATTTATTTATTTTTAAAGCTCACGTTTTATAGATATAAATACAGAAAAGGAAAAGTAGATCTGGGTGATATGATCTCAAATTAATATCACAATTAATTGAACATCTTACCTTGACTTAACTTGTGATTACCATTGTAAATTAAGGCGATAAATAATAGAAATAACAATACATTCAGATCACGAAAGTTTTTTTTTTTTTTTATTCAAAAAAAAAAGAAAAGAAGAAGAAACAAACAAAGAAAAATGTAAGGAATTGTACGTCATAGAAACTTTCCAACGTTGTGTTCTCGGCAAATGGACTTCTTTTTCTTTGCTCTGGAGACTTTCTGGACCTTCTGGATGGCAGATGAAACATCTTCCGAGACAAGACAAAAAAAAAGTGGAGTTGCAAACCTTTGTTTAAAAATTAAGTAAAACGTCACAGTGCTCCGCAAAATTATTTATTCGTCGATTAATTGGATATTCAAACTCATAAACCGATTAGAAAAAGTTCACATTTTATGAATTATATAAAATTCCAAACAAGAAAAATTATGTTGCGTAGAGATCAAGTTTATTTCTATAGCCCTTAAAAAAATCAGTTGACAGGAGTGCTGTACAGGATAAAATAAATAAAAATACCTAAATAAACAATAAAAATAAGCAAATCTAATAAAACAAACAAAAAAAAGAGATAGGAACCTTCTAAAACGTAACAGGGTCGAGCTAGTTTCCTTCCGGAATGTTTTTTGTTGCAGCACTTGGAACCTACTAACTGAAAACAGGTTTGTAAATGGTTCTGGTGGTTTTTATCTGATGGCCGAGAGACTTCGCTGAAGGCTCACACCATTTTACTGTGAGTTATTCCTAATTACTGGCGTAGAATGACGGACTGGTGTCCGGTAGCGGCGGACTACGACCCGCTGAAAGCTGGCAGCATCGACGGAACCGACGTGGAGCCTCATGACCGGGCCGTGTGGAGGGCAATGTGTGCCCGCTACAGACCCAACAAAGGCGTGCTCGGAGATCCGCTGCTCACGCTGTTCGTGGCCCGCCTTAACCCGCAGACCACCGAGGAAAAACTCCACAAAGTCTTTTTAAAGTTCGGGGACATCCGGCGGCTCCGGCTGGTCCGGGACGCGGTGACCGGCTTCTCCAAAGGCTACGCCTTCATCGAGTACAAAGAGCAGCGGTCGCTGAACCGGGCCCGGAGGGACGCCAACAAGCTGGTGGTGGACCAGCACGAGGTGTTCGTAGACTTGGAGCAGGAGAGAACCCTGAAGGGATGGGTTCCGAGGCGGCTCGGTGGCGGGCTGGGAGGGAAGAAAGAGTCCGGACAGCTGCGGTTCGGCGGCAGGGACAGGCCGTTCCGAAAACCCATTAACCTAGGGTCCGGTTCGGCTCAGGACTGGGCAGGTGAAGGGGGTAGAGGTAGGGACAACAGGAACCGGGACAACCGGAACCGGTACAGGTCCAGAGAAACTGAGTGGAGCAGCAAAGAAAGGAGAGACTACCGGGACAGAGAGAGGGAGGACCGCAGAACCAGGGACAGGAGATGAGTCTGGACCCGAACCAGTTGGTTACAGGAAGTCAGGGACAAGGTGGTCTTCCTCATTGTGGTTCTGGTGGTCCAGTGACTAATGATATCTGACTGGACCAAAACAAACGGTACAACTGAGTTTGAGTTCAGTTTTACTTTATCAGAAGCTGTCCTTTCAAAAAAGTGTTTTACTGTGTTGATGCAGTTCAGCTACCGAGTTTCACTACGATCGATATCGCCGATATGAGAAGATTTGCCGGTATTCAGTGCAGGAGCTGGTGATGGATATAAGATGATCTCACTTCCATTCCACTGCAGCAAGTTATAAATAAAGAAAATCTCATTCGTATTCTTGGATACATGTAGACCTGGGTTTCCAAACTGTTTCATCATCACTATGGTTACCATTAAAGGGACAGCTATTCTTTACTTTCTCGAACAGCTACATTGTCACGTTTCCCACCAGTTCCTGGACTGGTGAAATAAAATGTGAAAACTGTGTCATGAAATTTCACAAAATTTTACACTTTTATCATAAAATTGAAACTTTTGTAATAAAATTGCATTTTCTTTTTCCTTGTATAATCAAAATTTCAGTTTATTCATTTATTTATTTTTTAAAACATTTTTTTGTAAAATGGAAAATTTCATAATTTCACCTTTTTGTCTTTGGAAAAAAAAATGCCAAATTTCACAAAAATCTTTCACAAACGTTTGTTAAATCATGACCTTTTTAAATAAACCAGCTGTTCGCCACCTCAGGTATTCTACTTTTTGATGCGAGTCTACTGAATCTAAAAGTATATTGTCATCTTTGCACGCACCAGATAGTGGCAGGCCAGATTTGGATCACGGGCCTCGAATTTGACACCCCTGATCTACACAGTCAGTTAATCTGTTGCTTTAAATAAACAACAAAAGGTCTCACCATGTATTGAAGAGGATCGCATGTGTTGTTTGATGATCAGTCGTCATTAAATTTCTGTTGATGATGGATCGTTCAAGTCGGTTGCCATAGCAAACCTGAATAAGTGCAGTGAAAGCAGCCAGGTGAGCTGCTACTTTCGAATGAAAATGAGATATTCTTTGAGTTTTACAACAACAACAAAAATGTTGATTTTTCTGAACAAGAATTAAGAATATACCAAAATTTCAAATTTATGTATTTTTTTTAAAATTGTGTTGATTTTAAAAATTTTACAAGTCTATGTTTTGCTTTAAAAAATGAACAAAAGGTTGAAATTTTGTCAAATTTGTCATTTATTTTTTATTTCAAATCAATTTTGATTATAGAAAAAGTTGCTTTTGTATGCAGAAGTTGCAGTTTTTCCAAAGTTGCTATGTTAACATAGTCATATGCATGTTACAAGAAAATATTTGCTGTTTTTATATATATATATATATTATTTTTACATATTTTACATATTTATTTCAATAACATTTTGAGATGCTATTTTGCAAATGTCAGTTTTACTACAAAAATTCATACTTTTTAAAACAAAAAAATGCAGTTCCATAAAAGTCATGATGAAACAACAGAAAGTTGCCTATGACAAAAAAATAAATAAAAAGATTGATTGTATGACAAAGTTAGGATTTTGGAGAAATCTTATTTTTTTAACCAAAAGTTGGAATTGTACAAAAAACTTTAAATTTTATGACATGTTTGTTTTACAAAAAGCAACATTTGCAGCATTGCAACAAAAAAACACCTTTTTCTTCATAACAAAACTGAATTTTACAATAAATAGTCAATTTAGCAAATGTCATAACTTTACTACAGAAATGCTCAGTTTTACAGCAGAGACGTGGTTTGACTGTTTTAGTTTTTTCATGTGTTTGCTTCAATCAGCCGTCTCTTCGTCGTCTCCAGTTGGTGTTCATTTTATTGCAGCTTTCTGCATGAAGCTCTCAGCCTTCCGGGCCTCTGGGGGGTCGTGATGGGCCAGCCTGGGAAAGCTTCTCTTTGCACCGTGCTGAACTCGATCCTGTCAAATCAGAACATACACTTATTCACCGCTCGAGCTGCAGGACTCTGCAGACAGACGTAGTTTCACCTGAAGGCAGAGTTGATGCCAATGTTGTCGGGCTGTGGGAGGGCAGGTGTTGGCCTCCTGCAGTTGGAGGATGGAGGAGGAAAATCCTTCTGGTACTGAGACTTCATCTCTGCTGTGTTGTTTCCAGCTGGTGTTCTTGTGTGGTGGTGGTAGCCTTCTTCCTCATCCTCTTTTGGTCGTCTGCTCCTGCTGCTGTTTCCTTTTCCTTTTGTTTGTCTGGAGGATGTGGGATGGGTATGGAGGGAGTCCTGCTGAGATCTTTGGGTGGTACAGTCTCCTGAAAGATAACCAGAACCTCTTTACTTCACAAGCAGTGAAGTGTCCCATAATACAATCTTTTTTATTTTTAAAAATCGAATTTCTTTATCAAAGGACTTTTCTCTCATTGACTTATACCTGTTATTTACCTGTTTTATGAGCTGTTTATATGAGCTGTTTCTTTATGTTGGTCACTGTGGAGAACACATCATCTCTCTGTGTGATCATCCATCCATAATTATAATATAATATAATGTAAAACTTTATGTCCTATAATCACATCATTTGCTGTAAAACAAATTGACATAACATGACTTCATCACATCTTTGTTATAAGAAGTGAATACAGTCACTTGTGTTATTTCCATAACAATAATCAGAGAAACATCAGATGTAATAAATGAATACATTTTTGGTAATTCAGCAACATTTTGTTGCAAAAAATGAAAAAAAAGTGCAAATTTTGCAAGATTGACATGTTTTGTTTTAAAACCTAGAATCAACAAATATCACCAACATTCAACCTTTTTGTAGTAACATACGGAATTTTGCAAATTCACACTATTTGACACAAAATGACAGTTTTATGTCATGCAGTTATGAATTTTGAGTAAATGCAATTTTCTATCCTAAAATGAAGATTGTTTTCAGAAAGATCACAGAAAAAAATGCAATTCTTGCAGAACAGTGACTTTTTAACTTAATATTGCAACTTTTTCTTGTAAAATATTGACCTTTGAAAACCTTTTGATATAAAAATTGTACATAAAATTTAGTCCTTTTTCAAAATTACATATTTTGTTGTAAAAATTAGAAATATTGAAATATTGTAGCACAAAATTACAGATTTGTGAAATTTTGTATGATTGCAGCTTTAAATCTTTATATTCATCTAAATCTTCTAAATCTTTGTTGTAAAATGGTGACTTTGGCAACATTACTTTTGGTCAAAAATATTAAAAATCGCAACTTTGAGAAATTTATGACATTAAAATTTCTGCTTTATGTCATAAAAATCATATTTGCAAAATTGTGACTTCTTGACAAAAAATTGTAACCTTTCTAGAAGTCGAATGTTTTTCTTGTGAA
>JBAMYA010041906.1:0-15078 GCA_037176975.1 Arrhamphus sclerolepis | reverse complement strand
TGTAACACAAAGTGCTTTACATAATAAAAACAACAAATAAAACAACAACAGGAAAAAATTACAACTGAAAAGCCATTCGACACCCAAGGATATAATAGAAGTTAAAAAAAAACAAAAAAAACCCCACACACACAAACTCAGCACACATAGCCCCCCCACCCCCTCCACCTCCTTATATATGTGTATACATATATGTGTATACACATATGTATATCTATCTATCTATCTATCTATCAATCTATCTAACCGACCAATAGGAACGCACCATTAAATAATGTAAACATCAGCGCATCTACACAGCACAGTAGCCTAGCAACAACAGCGATCTACCAATTTCATGCTGCACAATGTGACTTCAATTCATCTTATAAGACTGTAAAACTCGTCCAGTGTGAACCCAGTGTTCACTATTCAGTGTTGGTCATAGAATTAAAAAAAAAACCTCCAGCAGGATTCGGGTGATGCTAAGATGTCTTTTTATTTATTTCATTAACCTTTATTTAAACAGATTAGTCCCATCGAGATCATTCCTTTGGGCAATTTAGAGTCACCAGTTAACATGTCTAACACGACAAATCTCGAGTATTTATCTGTATGATCCCCTACATGTCACTTTACATAGTATTACTGCTTTGGTCTTGATTTAATCTAAAAAATACTCGAGCTTGGCTCTCTGGTAAGACAGCAAAAATAACAGCAAATATCAGTGTTTCTTCTCTCTGGTCTTTCTATACGTGAGACTCCTCAGGACAAGGACAAGGATGAGGAGTGTGTTTCTACGAGAGGGGGACCAAGAACGAATGAAAGAGAGAGATAGGCCTTTTAATTTCCTGGTGCTGAAGGAGATAAAGGAGGCAGGATTAATATTACCTGCAGAGGCTGTTAGAGGGAATGACAAATAGTGCTGCTTTCCAACTACAGGACAAGCAAAGGGAGGTTTGGTTTCACTGACTCTGCCTGTAAACTGCTCTTTGAGCGAGAAATCACTGGAAAACTCAGCAATTACGCCCCCAAACACGAGCAGTTCATACCTGTCGTTTGAAAAGACTCCATTTCTGTGGATGTGGTTCTCCATGGTGAAGTTGAAGGTGAAGTCTTCGATGCGCTCGCTATTGAAGACCTTCACTCTGGTGGCGTACTCGTCGGCCTGCAGGTGCTTGATGACATCTGGGAACCACACCGACAGCCCGTAGTAGCTGGAGACATCAACAGAGCGTTTTATGTACCCGTAGAGGTCATGGAGGTTCCCCAGGTTCGGGTGGCATCGGTCGTTTGATTGCATAACCATGACACTTAACCACACTGTGAAGTAAAGTGGCGATAACAACCTTACTTCCAAACATTCAAGCTGCAGATTTTCACCCTTATGAACAAAGTGGTTCTAACCTATAATGCCAAACGTATCATATTTGATACATAAACTTTAACACCTATTGTATCACCATATGCTAAAAACATTTCTTAAAAACCTGCTGTAGACAATCTGAGACTTGTCTTCGTCCCCCTGGTGGACACCTTTTGCATCACAACCATCCTGACGGAGGACATGGTACGATTCAAAATGGTTGAATCTCATTGGCTCCCTGCTAGTCGAGTCAAGAAGAATAAAATTGTTATTTTGAAGACTTTATGGTGAGATTTTCTTCTAGATATTTACTAATATTTTAGAATGAATACTTATTCTTTTAAAGTAAAGTATAATTACTTACTTTTTTACATTTCAGTTTATAGTAAAAGCGTGCATTAAAAGTGTGATACAGCAGGCTTAAAAGAAACGTTAGCAATGAACACCTCAGTTGTTCTTGAACTGTTTTCTTGTTACATTATGGATTATATCAACCATAGTGCAAGATACAATGTTTTTATGAATAAAGTATATTGAAGTGTGATGTTTACAACAAATGGTTGGACTTGAATTTGATAAATCTGTATTTCCCGTGTGTTCTGTGTAAAATGCAAAGTCCCCCTCTGCTGAAACAAGGACAGGAACTGTCTTCTCGCTCACCACTTGGTAAAAGACAGAGAGACTGAAAAGGGCAGCAGTTACAGATGAAGATGCAGTTTTTAGATGGCAAAGAAGAAGACTGGTTCTTGTTACTGCCTCATTTTCATGTTTTGCCTGGTTAAAATGCTGTAAAATAACAAAGAACCACTAAAACAGTTAAAAAGAAGATCCAGATGTTAGAGACGGCCAAGGTAAGAAGTTTTTGTTACTGCCTGAAATGTGGGTAATACCTCATGTATCAGATATGATCCAAAGAGAAAAACATATATACAAATTATATTTGTTTGTTTTGTTTTTTTTTGGTGAATTTTATTAAAGGGCCCAGTAAAGACTTCAGACTCAAAAAATCTGAATTTTCTATCCATTAGTTCTTGTGTTGAGCTTTACAGGGCTGAAGTCCTAATTAGCATGTAACCTCTGCCAGGTGGTGGCAGCAGCTACCCATGATGCTGTTCAGTGACATCATCTCATCTCTGAAGACAAAGAGTCGGGTTATGAGCCTGAACGGTGCTGATGTCAGGAATCAGGACATCTCCTCTTCCTCCGTCTGATGATGACGATCATTGTCATCATGTTATTGATTAAAAACCACCAAAAAAAGTTAATGCGGATAGATCAGTGCAAAACTAAAACTATGATGAAACAAATGGTTTGACTGCTGAGCAAATCATTATCATTATTATTATTATCATTCTGATCATTATTAGTTTGGGGACTGGTTATGCTCTCTTATAGTTCTACAGTTTTTCTATGATTTAAAGCTCTTAGTCAGTTATTTTTGCTTTTATGTTTATTATTAATTTGTTTTTCTTTCACACCTGCTCACAGTTTGTTGACCGCAGACACCTACTTTCTAGTAGTTCATCAACTTTCATTGGTCCTCCAGCAGAACTCCCACAATTCCTCAGTTCTTATGCATCCCTGTTTATCCCTCATCACTTTTCTTACTGGTTTTGGACTTATCCTGGTTTTCACATTTTCGACGTCTTTGTTTGCCAGTTGTCCCTGAGGGTTTCTCACCATCTACCTTCCATCTGTCCATCCATCCATCCATCCATCCATCCATCTATCCATCTAGTGGTACGGCTACCTAAACCGTCTTTAAATTAAAAACCAAACGATCTTGGACGTGTTTCTGGGTGTGCTCATGTATGACGTTACAAAGACAGGAAAGACACCAAGAACAGGTCATAAATAAGAGAGAAAACAGCAGGAAAGAAACAGACCTCGACATGAAGGAGTGACAGGAAATGAAAACTGTCCAGTCCTGAGGACATCTGTAACATCACCTCGGCTTTATTAATTAGCATTAAACAGTGCATGAAGCTTCTTACCCAAAAGACAAAGTAAACCAGACTGCAGCCAGCTTCAGAGTGTTGTCTTTCACTGGGTAGTTGAAACACTTCATAAAAGTCAACCAGATCTGTCAGAAAAAGGGAAGAAGACGTCACCTGGACTGAAGTAATAACAACCACGCGATGCACGAGACAAACGGGAGGAAGCAACGTCATACTCCTCTGAGCTCAGCCTTGATCTTGAAGAGGACCTTCAGCACGGGGTTGGCGGACTCGTCCTGCATCTCCACCAGCTCATCCAGCTGTTTGGGGATTTTTATCCGGTTCACCTGCAGGGGGAGACACTGATCTGTCACCGGCTGATGACACTGCAGCAGCGGGGAGGACCGAAGCGCCGCGCTGGCTAGTACTCACGGTGAAGACTCTCTCAGGCTCCCCTCGTGCACGCATGTTGGTGTCGTGAATCTGCTTCAGCACCATCCAGGCCTCGTCATGCTTGCCAACCTGGGGGACAGCGTTGTTGGACATTTATTAAAAGACATGCACCAAAATCAAGACTCCAGGGCTTCATCTTCATTACGATTTTAAGAGTATGTGCTCCAAACAAAAGTAAAAACCAAAAGTCTTCCTGTAACAGAAATGCAGCATTCAGCAGAAATAAAAGCCACTTTGCTTTAAGTTCTTTGTGCACATTATTCTTTTCTTTCCATTTTTCATTCTGACTCAGAAAATGTCGCTTCAATCGTTTTACAAATATCTGGAAAAAGACTCTGCCCTCTACTAGAGTACTCACATAGCATTCATTTATCTTTGATTCATGCCAGGCAGCTTTTCTCTTGACGGTTTATTTTTTTATATTTATATTACCACCATGCAGGACTCCTCCTCTGTCAGCATCTGGAAGGAGGAACTTGTCAGACGCCTTCGATTTTCTTAGAATAAAAGTAAATGCTGCTGCGACGCTTACATTCAATCTAGCAGTTTTGCAACCGTCAGTATTTTACAACAAACTGCAATATTAAAAAGTCAGTTTTACACACAAAAAAAGCTTGATTTTTACCATCAAAACATCTAATTCTTCAAAAGCCACGATTTGCAAAAAAAAAGGTTTTGTTTAATTTAAGTTTAAATTGACGAAATGTACTTTTTATGACTTTATAAGGTCACAATTTTGCGTAATTTTTAAGTTTATATCAAAGGTTGAAATAGTCTTACAAAAGTTGCAGTTTGAAAGATAAAGTTGTGACTTTATGTAAAAGATTTTTTTGAATAAAGGTGGAAGATTTTTTTGTTGTTGGTTGTTTAGTTTTTCTTGTTAAAACCCCAAAAGTTGTGATTTTAAATCACAAATTCTTACAAAGAATACAAAGCTCACAATTTTACGACCTTCAGTCATAATTTTAAGTCAATATTTTACCCCAAAAAGAATTTCAAGTTTACCACAAACTTGCTTCCTTAAAAAAGTTGTGATTTAAGATAAATAGATGGATGATGGTAATTTTTAGTCATTCGTTGGTGATTTTTTTTGGCGACTGGTGCCAGATGCACCAGTCGCCACAGGTGCTTACAGTGCTTGAAACCAGAAACCAGAAACCAGAAACCAGAAACCAGGAACCAGGAACCAGAAACCAGAAACCAGAAACCAGAAACCAGAAACCAGGAACCAGGAACCAGGAACCAGAAACCAGAAACCAGAAACCAGAAGCCAGAAGCCAGAAACCAGAAACCAGAAACCAGAAACCAGAAACCAGAAACCAGGTCTGGATGCAGAAACTGTTCATTGTTTTGGTCTTTTTATGAGGTGAAATACGTCTTTGCTACCAGCGCAGTGAAGTACTACAGCAATGTACTACAATGATGTACTACAGTGATGTACTACAGTGAAGTACTACAGTGATGTACCACAGTGATGTACTACAGTGAAGTACTACAGTGAAGTACTACAGTGATGTACCATAGTGATGTTCTACAGTGATGTACTACAGTGAAGTACTACAGTGATGTACCACAGTGAAGTACTACAGTGATGTACCACAGTGATGTACTACAGTGATGTACCACAGTGATGTACCACAGTGATGTACTACAGTAAGTACTACAGTGATGTACTACAGTGATGTACCACAGTGATGTACCACAGTGATGTACCACAGTGATGTACTACAGTGATGTACCACAGTGATGTACTACAGTAAGTACTACAGTGATGTACCACAGTGATGTACCACAGTGATGTACCACAGTGATGTACCACAGTGATGTACTACAGTGAAGTACTACAGTGATGTACTACAATGATGTACCACAGTGAAGTACTACAGTGATGTACTACAGTGATGTACCACAGTGATGTACCACAGTGAAGTACTACAGTAAGTACTACAGTGATGTACTCACCTCCAGGAAGAAGCGGGGGCTTTCAGGCATAAAGGTGAGGGCCACGACTGCAGAGACGCAGGGCAGCGCACAAACCACCACAAACACCCGCCAGCTGTGGAACTGGTAGGCTGATCCCATGCTGAAACTCCAGCCTGTGCAGAGACGGCGAACAAATGTCAATTTAAGACACGATTTAATGACATGAAAGGACCGAAAAGTGGACAAAACAAACGGTTTGCTGCTGGTGGAAGAGAAGGAGCCACTGACGTCGCTCTCTCGCTGCTCGTGATGGCGAAGTCAAACTGAATTATGTTACACTTTTTGTGGGGAGCAGGCATGAAGATGAAAAAGCAGTTTGGATTAATTATTAATCAGTCCAAAAATGCAGCCATATTCTGAAAATGAAAAAGCATTTCTGTTAAAGTTTTTTAATTTGAATTAAGGTCCAGAATTGCTTCCATAGTTGCTGCCACTAGGGGGCCTCTCAACTTCAACTGTATCTGGAGAAAACTGAAGTTACCACTGAGCGAAGCCCTCACTTGTTCTTGAGACAGCTCTGCTCTGCCTTCATGGAGGTCTTTCAAACACGCCTCTCTCCCTTTTAAACTTCCAAATTTATTTTATTTTTTATTTCATTTTCCTTCATTATGCTGCATCACTAATGGTGAATACAACATTCAACTTTGTTCCACCAGCCTTCTCTGAATTGATCTCCAGATGGCAGCACCAACAGATGCAGGCAAACTGTTTCTGGATGCCACTGGACGGACAACAACCAATCAGACGTCAGACCAATCAGACCAGTCAACAAAAGACATGGACATTGCTGGTATTAGCCGTTCTAGTTTTGAATAGCAGCCTCTTCTACGCTCCTGTATGAGTCATCATTTAAGCCCCTCCCACTGACACTGGTTCAGCTCGTTCCCTACTGGTGGAGTTGGAAGGAATGGGAAGAGTACCAGTCTTCTTGTGTAGGTCGAGCCTCATCCACAATCTCTCTTTTACAGTATAAGATTAATTCAAGTCACATTGAGCCTGAACTCAGAAGATAATTAATTTACAGCATGAACTCGTCGTTAGAGATCATCTGACGACCAAGTCTGTAATTAACTGTAGATGCTAAAGCTGAACTGTTTACCGTCCAGACTACGTCTCAGCTCTGTCGCCAACACGTTGAGCCCTCTAGAGACTCTCTACAAGGACTCATCTGATTGGCTCCCAGAAGACTTTTGGGCATAATTAATGAGCTCCAACACAGCTGGACGCTCCTGCTGAGAAAATCCGTGTTTACTTGCAGAAAGTCTGGATTTCTAGGCGATCAGTGGACTTTTCTGGAGGAAGAATCAGTCTGTATCAAAGAATCTTTCAGCTACGACACAGTAGTGTGTGTGTGTGTGTGTGTGTGTGCATGTGTGTGTGTGTGATTGGCACGTTGAGCCTCTACAGCCTCTGTGGCTACAAACCTCATTAGGAGGATTACAGCCATAAAGGACTGGAGGTTGTAGTGCCTGATTCTGATATTCAGGAAGATTTATGCCTCGATTTTACAAGAACGAGTGCAGCTGCCCACACACACACACACACACACACACACACACGCACGCACGCACTGTCATGAATTTTAAATCATAGATGTGCTCGTGATCGGTCTCTCCTGGCAGGTCCTAACCAAGGAAACGACCTCTTAACGAACTTCATTAACATCAGATTGAAGAGTTAGAAGCTGCTGGGGACCGAGAGCCGAAAAAAAACAACCTCCAGAGAGGGAAAACAAATGAAATCAAGACAAACAGACTTTTCTCTCTTTTCCATCAGGATTTCTCCTCCTCCCTTTTTTTTAAAAAAAAAAAAGAAAAAATAGTTTCCCATGCTTCGTTCATTTATTTTCTCCTTCGTGTTTTTAATTACAGCTGTTTATTTCACTTAATGCTCTAATGTTGGCAACATTAATCCAGTTAATGATTTTTGTGTTAAAAGAGACGGAAGATTATCTTTCAGGACGTTCTAGACTTCTTCGAATTATTTTAGATGCTTTTTCTTTTAATGCAAAGATCAATTTTCAAAAGAAAAATGCATCGGGAGTAAATGTTCGATACGCATTTTTGATATGCACTGGAAATTATTTATTGCCAATTAAAATTCCAGATATAATCAGAGTAATGCTGAAAGCAAGATCAGCAGGTTTCTGAAATAATTATCCATTTCTTCACATCCATTTCTTCGCTCATACGCTGCCGTCTTTAAAGCTCATTTACAGACAATTATTTGTTGCATCAGCTCATTAGAGCCCAGGACTGTAATTTCCATACACTCACATGCTTTTTGTGTGTAAAAGATAGTGGAGGATCTTAGTAAGAGGAACATACAACAACATTATTTTCTCACCTGGTTCATTTAATCGATATAAAATCAAAAACACAGCAGGTGGGCAGTACTAAGTACCCCCTCATGGGGTTGAAGAGGGTGAGTTACAGCCAGCTGCAGCTAATCATCAGCCTTTGATGAACTGATCGTCTGCAAATGTGCAGATCTTTAGGATGATGTTAACATAATGCCAAGAGGGAAAGTCATAAGCAGTAGAGCTAGAGGAGCAACTACATGCACCACGTCAATATATACATATGAATATATGTATATTTTAGAAGAAGACTGAACAAGAATGGTTTCTACAAGACCTGCGACGCAACACAATGGATTTGAAAAGGAGAGGAAACTACAACAAATGTTGTCAAAACTTGTGGTTGTTTCACATGTTACGAGTCCTTGAAGCTCCAGAGGAACAAACTACACGCTTTTATAACTATAAAGACAACAAGGGCTTTTTAAAACCCAATATTCTTTTTTTTTTCAATCAGGCCCTGTCAAACATGCAAACACGTTATTGTTGTTGTTGTTATTATTGTTGTTGTTGTTATTATTATTATCATGATGATGATGGTGATGCTTATTATTATTATTATTATTGTTGTTATTATTATTATCATGATGATGATGGTGATGATGATGATTATTATTATTGTTGTTATTATTATTATTATTATTATTGTGATTATTATTGTTGTTGTTATTATTATTATCATGATGATGATGGTGATGATTATTATTATTATTATTGTTATTGTTATTATTATTATCATGATGATGATGGTGATGATGATGATGATTATTATTGTTAATATTATTATTATTATTATCATTATTATTGTTGTTGATATTGTTGTTATTATTATTAGTGTTGTTATTGTTGTTATTATTATTATTATTATGATTATCATTATTGTTATTATTATTATTATTATGATTATCATTACTGTTAGTATTATTGTTGTTGTTTTTATTATTATTGTTATTGTTGTTGATGTTGTTGTGTTTCTCTCGACACGTTGTCCCTCCTTCTCCTCCTCTCTCTTTCTCTCGCTCACACGTTTCTCTGGCCTTTGTCCGCCAGTCAATGAAGTGAGCACTGCGGCGGAACTTATTACCCACAAGCCACTGCATCTTAGAAAAGAACAAAAAAAAAACCTGGCATCTGATCGCTGGACTTTAATCATGAGCCGCCACACTCACTCACGTAAATAAAGTTTGTGATCTAATTTACATGTTCGGCTTTTCTTTCTTTCATTTTGTTTTTTGTACCTCTCTCTTTTTAAAAAAGAATATTTTCTGGGAACCGTACCGTCTGACGGTGGTTCCTCACAGACTTGAAAGTGGTCATTGTTGTAAATACAAATTTCAACACGGAAGGACGTGAAGAGGGACATTTAGTGACATTTCTCCTCGGCTACAGCAGAAACTTCAACAAACGAACCTCTAAAGAAGAGTTCCAGCAGCGCTAGAAGCACGTTGAAGATGCATCGATCTGTAGTTTGGATAATTAAGCTGCTGAAGCTTCTCCCACTTAGTTAATTAGTAGTTAGTTAGTTCGTCAGCTGGGGGGGGCTGTCTGCTGAGGACTGGTCCCATTATGAGTGCTTTTGGATGGGGAAGGTCTCACGGCAGCTCCCCCTGCTGGTTGAGAAGAGTAAGGATATGTGCTTTCACGTCAGTCCCCAAAAGTCCCCAGTGACATCAGAAAAAGTAGCAAGATTCCTCTTTTTTTTTCTCTACAGGTGTCGACATACACGTTAAATATAGCAATAAAGTCGCTAAGTTAGCAGCACTGCAGTTATAAAGTGCTGAGTCATTCAGCAGCAGCGTTGCCAGCTGGGAAATGTAGGATAATCGTACCAGAGGCTCAAAGTTATCGTATTTTGAGGGACATTATTGCACAGCGTCTCTACGGGCAGACATTCGGACAATCGTGTTCTGTTCTCACGCTAAGCTAAGCGTGATTGGCTGGAAACACGTCAACGTGGGAACGTAGACGCCTTCAAGGTTCACCAAAAAAAACAAGACACGACGTACTGATTACCAAATTATCGTACATTTGGGATTACCGATCGTACAAATATGATAATTATTGTGCGCCTGGCAACACTGTTCAGCAGCCAATCAGCTGTTAGATCTCAGCTGTGTTCATTAGTCTCTGAACTGGCGCCATAAAAATGAACCTTTTAACTGGACACAGCAGAAAATATGAAGGAGATACAAACCACCACAGCAGGCTGCCACTCTGCAGTTTAAGAAACGAGCTGCTACCGCATCCCAGATAAGAAACAGGCCTCAGTGAAAGTACTTAATCAACATGTGGACATCTATAGAGTCACACCCACAAAGACCGGTCTGCAGCAGAGACGGTGTCCTGATGGCCGGCGTCCAGCAGCAGACTTCATTACACCTGATCAACGCTGCCCTGAAAATGGAGGTGTGGAAAAAGAAAGAAAAAGAAAACAGTCCTGCTTGTGTCCCTGTTCTCTCCCTCCCTTTGTTCTCTCTCTCTCTGCCTCCATCCCATCCTCGGCTACATCCCTTCACCTTTCGATTATCCCTGACACAGGCCCCATAAATCACTTGCCCCCCCCGCTCCCCACCCCTTCCACTCCTCCCCCCAATCGCTTTCTCTGCTCCTCTTTCCTCATCCTCAGCCCTCCATAACAGATTGATTTCATTTTGCTTCGTTTTGTTCTGATCCTCTGACACAAACACGCCCCCTCCCTGCGCAGCAACATGAGCAGATCTATTTTTGCCCCCATAAATGATGTCATAAAAGTCTATAAAATTAACACAAATATTGATTATGGCTTTTACGTGCAGCGTGAAGACGACATCGTGTTGCTCCTGCAGGATCTCACAGATGCTAAACCGGCTGCCCCGTCCGTGTCGGGGTAATTATTTTGTGGTTAGCATAAAGTCGTATGACATGGAAGCTTTGTTGTTGTGTTTTTTTGTTTTTTTTTCTGCTGCTAATGCAGTCGCAGCCTCCGCCCACGCTGCCACCTGCTATCTGTTTGTTTGCACACCTGGAGGCTCTTGATTTTCAAACAATCCCCACAAACGGGGGATCATTTATCTGCCTTGGTGCTATTATGTTTCACGTGCTGATCAAAGGGCCAACAGCAGGCTTTTAGAGCTGCTGCTGATGCAGAAATATGAGAAAGTGCAGTTCGCTGATGGTCCACTAGAGGGCACCACTTTAAAATGTCTTACTTTACTCCCAAAAAAAACAGATTTTGGTCTCATTAGCTAGATTTGATGCCCGTGATAGTTGGACTTGGACTTGATTTGGTTTATTTTAACACATAGTATACGGAAACTGAGTTTTTATGTAACTAAAATAATATAAAGCCACAAATCTGCGCATAATTAGAGCATGATTTTTCATAGTGACAGCTCAAAACCATTGACTGTAAATGATATATAATATCTGGTCACATGACTATCAAAGAGCCTTTGAAGTCCATTTTTACTTGAGTGGCGGCATGTTGCAAAGAGGCGGGACAAAGTTGTCAAAGCTAACGGCAGTCAAGCTCGTCAACTGTAGCATCTGATTGGTCAGCTCTATTGCTCATTTTAAATGTATCTAATGTGGTACAGTTGTACAGTTATCATGGATGTAAAATGTAACCAAAGATTAAAAAAAAAGAAGCCATTTTTGTACCAGGGTGTAAATATGTTTAATTCTGCTGCAAAGTCGTATCTTTTAACATGGGGATCAGTGGGGATCTGTTTTGGAGAGGGCACCTAGTGGTCAGTGGAGGAACTGCAACAAAGCGTATTTCCTGGATGAGCTTCAGCCTGGAAGTTGCTGCTTGTTCAAAACCAGTTGCCATCAGCTTAACTACCTAGTAAAGAGTGTTCAGTTCAGTTCAAATAAAAATAAGAATAAAAAAATAAATAAATTTCAATTCACACCCAAACTACAGACAAATACATTAGATATAGAAATAATAGAAATAATTAAAATAAAAAACACAAATCATTAAACCTCAAAATTGTTCATATTTAATTATGTACAGAAATCACAAGAACCTTTTTTTTTCTTTTTTAAAGAACAAAGGAGCTTTCGATGTTATTTCATCTTTCTGTCTGAATCTGTGGCCTGAAGGTCAGGGCTCTTCCTGTTCACCGCTTCCATATTGGAATCACAGTTTAGATTACTGTCAATTATCCTGCTCAGGTATTTATATTGTTCAATATTTGTACCATGAATGTGGAGGTGTGGAAGAGGGAAAGAGGTCTTTAGTCACCAGGCCCTTTCAAGGTTTATTTTTTGTTTTGTTTTGCTGTTTTTTTTCTATTTCTCAGTGGTGAGCTTTTTCACGCCAATTTACAAGGTCCTCTAACTCTCCCCGAATTATCTTTGAAGTTAGAGTTAAGAGAACTTAATCATACTTCTCCACCGTACCAACATATTAAACATATTTATTGATGTGTATTATTACCAGGATGTAAATACGTTGTCCTCTAGACTACGATGCTTCAAGACTGAGATGAGCTCACTTTTGGAGCCAGCACCTACTGGTCATTTGGGGGTATTGCACATGTTGCCAGTATAAGAAGCCAGATGTGACCATTTGGTTCTGAAGTACGAGCATCACGACAACATAGAGCATCATCAAGACATTTCCACTGTAGAACATCACAGCTGGAAGCAGACGTTCATCATGTTACTTTGTCGTTGCAGATGTTGTTACCTTCAGAGGACTTTCAGCACTCTTCATGACTACGCCCCTTGTCCAACATTTAGTCAAAATCCAGTTCTAAAAATGTTAAACTATGGGCCCCTAATCTTCTGCTGTGCTGCTCTGGGCTTACATTACACTCTCAAGTGATGCAATTGTGCTCTGTTCAGGTCAGTCCTCTCATTTGTTGACCTAAAAAAGGTCATCCGTGCTTTTATCTCCTCACCGCTTGATTTATTGTAATGGGCTCCATTTCAGTCTCACTGCAAATATCCACCGACTGCAGCTGGCATGCAGGCTTTTTAGTCAGTGATCTGTTGTTGAGGCTCACCAAAACTCTGCAGCAGTTGATGCTCCAGAGTAGTTTAATGCAGACAGGACAAGTTAACAGAATATGATGCTATTTACAGTGAAGATTGAGGTCTTTGTGTGTTATTTTTGCTCAAACGTCCAGCAAACCGGCTTGTTCGCTTCTTCCATTTGCAAAAGAAACTAAAGAAGAGCATTTAACTGCCTTTGGAACTGAAATTCATGTAAAATTACATAGCGAAAATTACCACAGCCCACAAATATGACATGTTCAAGGTCAAGCACGAAGGAAGAAGTGTCTTCTAGAGGCACATTTATCTCCAAACTATGGTGGCTGTGACCTCGTAAGATACTGTGATAACAGCAACTGAGAGGGGTGACCACAATTTCTTTGAATATAAAAAGCTTTGTCTTCTATTGTCACACTAATAAAAACAATACATCCACCCAAGAACTTCCACTTATCCAGGTTTTGGCAGCAGGAGCAGCAGCCTAACCAGAGAGGTCCAGACCTCCCTGGTAACCTCCTGCTGCTCTCACAGGAGGAGGCCAAGGTGTTTGCCGGCCAACCAAGGAATATAACCTGTCCAGAGTGTGCTAGGTCTGCCTCAGGGGCTTTCCAGGTTGGACATGCCCAAAACACCTCTTTAGGAAGGTCAACAGGAGGCATCGAAATCATCCTAGTCGGTTCCTCTCGATGTGGCGGAGCAGAGGCTCTGCTCTACCGAACATCTTCCGAACGTCTAATGCCATCTTGAATCCCAGGTTCACAACATATGATTTCAACCGTGGACTTCTGGACAGTTCATTAGAGATAAGGTGAGAAGTTCAGTCATTAGGTCCAAGAGGTCTGGACTTCCTGCTACCCCCCTGACCAGAGCCCCGAGAAGTGGAAGTTTGGCTCTCCCCTCAAAGTGGCGAGTGACAGGTGCATGAGATCATAAATGTCACTTACCGTAGTGTGGGATGATGGCCCAGGCCATGGCTGAGGCGTAAATTCCTCCAATCATCCAGAACATGCACAGCCAGCTCAGGTGCTCCCCTCGCTTCTCCCGGGCCAACACCTCCGCGAAGTACGAGAACACTATCGGCACTGCTCCGCCGATCCTGCAAATGTGGGTTTCTGTCATTAGCAACGCATGCTTTAGAAGGGAGTATCCATTTGTTTCGTATTACATCCATTTATCATGCTATGGCTGTGGTTGGAGGCATCTGCACTGTTAAATTACATTACTTTTATAAAGGTCAAGGTTATTTTCAAAACTGTGAATTTTTTTATGAAAAATTGCAGTGTGAATTGCAGATTTGGTGGTTAAAAAAATTATAATAATAACTGTCCAACAAAATCAGAAACTGAGTTTTTTACCCAAATTGTCAATTTGATACAACTTCAATTCAACTTTTTGTCAAAAAAGAACAAAACAAAACATAAAAATCATCTTCAATCAAACAACGACTTTCACAAAATGGAAACGTTTTGATTTAAAATCAAAACTTTATCTCCTAAGAAGCTACTTTTTAACATAAAATTACAATTTTATGTCTCACTTGTCACATGTGTCCTACAATATCACGAATGATCCTAGGAGCTATGTTGTCGGGGGCTTAATGCCCCTGGTAGAGTCTCCCAAGGCAAACAGGTCCTCGGTGATGGATCAGACTAAGAGCGGTTCACAAACCCCTTATGAGAAATACAACAGAAAAGTTGTGTACGTCATCCGGATTGGTGTTACAGGGGCCCCACTCTGGAGCCAGACCTGGGGTTGGGGCTTGCAGGTGAGCGCCTGGTAGCCGGGTCTTTGCCCCTGGGACCCGGCCGGGCTCAGCCCAAACGAGCGACGTTTGCACCTCTTCAAGTGGGCCCACCACCTGCAGGAAGGGCCATAAGGGGCTGGTGGTGCAGTGTGTTCTGGGTGGCAGTCGAGGGCAGGGGCCCCGACGACCCAATCCCTGGACAACAACTCTGGCTATGGGGACATGGAATGTCACCTCGCTGGGGGGGAAGGAGCCTGAGCTTGTGCAGGAGGTG